>JAUMTR010000015.1:6233265-6322361 GCA_032270685.1 Microctenopoma stevenorrisi
TCTGTTAGCTGTGTTTTTTGCTGTCAGTTGGGAGAACGTTAGCGTTAGCTTAGTTGCTAACGCTTAGCTTATTCGCTAATGCTTAGTTTATTTGCTTACGCCAACCACACAATGGATACCTCAAAGTAATATTAGTGTAGTTATCTTCTTATTTTGTGATTCTGATTCTGTGAGTGACTTTTCCGTAGTGATTTGGCCTTTCTCCGGCACCATCTAAAGAACCTGCAAATCCATTTACAACACTTCTTCTTGGTTTTGCCTTTGCCAACATTTGTGTTGTCTGAATTATGCGTAGCAGATTTGGGTAGAGTTGCATGATTTCTCTCTGGTGGCCTATCACTGGGTCCTGCAACAGCTGTGTCATTTAAGTCACTGTTTTGTAGTAACTGGCCATTGTCCTGATAATTTATCAAGCGCTTCCCAACGCACTCACATTCAAATTTCATAAAATTGACTGTAGCAAACTCTGTGGTGTCTGAATCATCACTACCCGATTGGGGTAGAGTTGCATGATTTCTCTCTGGTGGCCTATTACTGGGTCTTGCAACAGCTGTGTCATTTAAGTCAGTGTTTTGTAGTAACTGGCCATTGTCCTGATTATCTATCAAGATCTTCCTAATGCACTCCAAATCAGTTTTCTTAACTTTGACTGTAAAAAACTCTGTGGTGTCTGAATCGTAACTACCCAATTGGGGTTGAGTTGCATGATTTCTTTCTGGTGGCCTATTACTGGGCCCTGCAACAGTTGTGGCATTTAAGTCAGTGTCATGATTAACAGAGTTTAGATCGTTTTCTTCAACCATGACTCCTTCATTCTGATTAGTGCCTGGATTGTGAGAAAAAGATAAAGGTGAGACTACTGTAATGTTGTGAGCTGGCTTCGTTTCAGTCTCTGCAGCAGTCTGATCCTGTGAGTCACCTTTCCTTGCTGATTTGGACTTGCTCCGGCATGTACAGAACCTGCAAATCTTTTTCCAATACTTCTTCTTGGTTTTGACTTCGACAAGATCTGTGTTGTCTGAATTATGCGTAACAGATTTGGGTTGAGTGGCATGATTTCTCTTTTGTGGCCTATTAGTGGGCCCTGCAACAGTTCTGGCATTTAAGTCAGTGTTATGATTAACAGAGTTTATATCTTTTTGGTCAACCATGACTTGAACTTCATTCTGATTAGTCCCTGGATTGTGAGAAATAGATGAAGGTGAGACTGGTGTAATGTTGTGAGCTGGCTTCTTTTCAGTCTCTGCAGCAGTCTGATCCTGTGAATCACCTTTCCTTGCTGATTTGGACTTGTTCCGGCATGTAAAGAACCTGCAAATCTTTTTCCAATACTTCTTCCTGGTTTCGTCTTTGACGAAGTCTGTGGTGTCTTAATCATGACTACCCGATTTGGGTTGAGTTGCATGATTTCTCTCTGGTGGCCTATTACTGGGTCCTGCAACAGTTGTGTCATTTAAGCCACTGTTCTCTAGTTGCTGGCAGTTGTACAGGATATCTGTCAATCTCTTGGTAAATTGCTCAAACTCAGTTTTTATTTTGAGTAGCACAAAGTCTTTGATATCTGAATTATTAATCACAGTTGCATGGTTTCTGTCTGGTGGCCTATGGCTGGGTTGTTGCATTGTCTTGTTCCATTAGTGGTGAATTTTAAGTCTAATGCTACACAAAAACTGCTCATGCAAAAGAGTCAATATTTTGGGTGTTTGTTAACGTATCAATTATTAATTCAAAAACTTTCCCCAGCCAGCTAACATTAGTTCTTTGAAAGTATAACTTTTCCTGTGTTTTTTCATGAATACCAACAGTGAGTTCAGGTAATTAAACTGGCATTTAGGGGGTTAAAATCCTGAAAATGATTGTGTACTCGAACTGTTTTAAGTACACCACTCCCCAACTTCTTTAACTGAACTCTAAGTAGACTAGCTGGCTGGAGCAAAGTTTTTATATCATACAACGACTAGAAAACATTGGCTTAAAATGAATTCCCCTAGACCTTACTGGAGGATGAGGACTGTCAGGATCCTGCTTCATTTCCTATTTCCTTTTCTTATTTTGGCAACTTCCCCTGACCACACCACCCCCACCACAGCTCGCTTTTTATTACCCCTGATTGTGTTCACCTGTGTCCTCCCTCAGCGCATTTAAGCAGCCACTCTGACGCTCCACTTCTGTCAGATTGTTAGACTTGTCTACTCTCCAGCCTTGATTCTGCCTGACCTTGACTTTGGCTATCCGACCTACTTCTGTTCCTGATCTTGCTCTCAGCCCAACCCCCTGGATTTTCCATGAGTTTTGCCTGCCTGGTTTTTTGACCTCAGCCTGCCCCTTGCCTGCTCTGTGTACCTGCTCATTTGGAACTGTGACCCCTGCTCTGGTTTTAGGATTTGCCCTTTGGATTTCGGATCTGGATTGTTGGATTTATTATGACCCCTGCTCTGGTTTGAGGATTTATCTTTTGGGTTTTGGACCTGTCCCTGTCTACCCCAGCTTCTGGCCCAATGGACCCACATTTGAACCAGTATTTATGTTTTTGAAGAATTTTACGGTTCCTTTTTGAACTTTTATCTTGTCAAGAGTCAATATTTTGGGTGTTAACATATGCACTTTTAAAACTTTGCCCCAGCCAGCTAACATTAGTTCTTTGGAAAATATCTATTTTATGTAAATGACAACAGTGAGTTCAGGTAATCAAACTGGTATTTGTGGGGTTAAAATTCTGGTAGTGTTGGGCAGGGTTGGAGTGGTTTAAAGCATGTATTTCTATTTACCTGCACTGTGTGTAGTTTGATGTATAATATATGTATTAATAATAATGATAATAGGTTTATATATATTAAGTCTTCCAAGTTCTCTCAACTGTCAAGATCTGAACAACAAACTGAGTCTGAAACATACTCAGTTCAGCTTGGCTCAAACTGTCACGCCCCCAGATCCTAATTAGCCAATCATTTTAATGAGTGACTTCAAATTTAGAGATGGAGCAGTGCTCGGTGTCATTGACAGTGGCAGCAAAACTGCAGCATGGTGACGGAGTGTCCCATGAACCATGTCCTGTACTTCTCAATTAAGTCTTAAGGTCTAAAAGCGAGGACTTAAATTCTGATGTCTCCAAAATAAAACCACATTGTGGTGTTTGCAGATAAGAGGTAAAATCCTTAGTAGTAAAGAGTTAAAGATAATATTATTATTATTAATAATACTGTTGTCTTCCTTTAAAACAGATTCTTCTGGGTTCATTCTCGGCATTGACATTTTCCTCAATCTTGATTGTGGGCCTGGTCACTGTGCGACAGTTGAGCCTGCACACCCGAAATATGAAATGATCTCACAGCTTATTGTTTTCTCACTGCTTTATCATCACCCCGAGTGCTTTAGTGAAGGACAAACACGGACAAGGACAAAGTACCTCTCTGTTTTCTCTGATTCAGTGAAATATGAAACGAGACAGAGAGATTTGGGGAACAGGGAGAAACAGAGGTTGATGGCCTGTGAAAAATGGAGAAGGTGAGAGACAGAGGGTCCTCTGTTTTTTTCAGTGGGATAATAAAGAGAAGGGAATCAAAAGGCTTGATGGCTTTTGGAAAAATTAGTGTTGAGATGTGAAATTAGCCAAAACATGGATTTTGAAAGGGGGAAGATGCCCTTTTGGAAAGTGATGGAGAGACAAAAAGAAATTGATTGGGAGGGGAAAAGGTGGCGAAGATGAGAAAGAACAACTCATTTAGCAGCCTGCAGCGGAGGAGAGTGAAGGAGACAGAGCAAGGAGAAGAGATGAGGACGAGAGGAATGAAGATGAGTGCTAACTTGGTTTAGAAAGAGGGGCATGAAGAAGAATAGGAAGACAGGAATAATGTGTAGCCCAGGTGTTGCTGCTTTGACTATTTGGAGCTCTTAATGAGTCTGAACTTAATTTAAGGTCCTTGTTCACTGCTTGTGAGAAAGGTCGTGACCCTTTTGTTTTTTTCACTTTAGGTTAGGTGACTGACAGGTCTCCACTGTCCTTCCTAGCTCTAGTTATGTGTATTAGTGTGATGAGCTGTTATCGACTGGTCAAAACAAATGCTGTGAACAGATCACACTGAAGCGTGGTTGGTAAACTGCTAACAGTTGATTTTCTTCTACGTGCTCAGTTTTTTCAGCCTCCGTCTGTCTCACACATTTTTTATACAGATGGCAAATGATGGAAAGTAATGTTTTCCAAAAAGCTTTAACTCAGGGAAGCAGAAACATATTCATGCCCAGTGAGTTATCCCAGTAATCTCTTTTACTCAGTAAATTCTTAACTACGGGTCATTTCAGTTTAGCACTTTTCATCAAGTCATCAACCTGAAGCCTAAAGTGTCGTAGGAGCACGTAGGAGGATTTCCTGAAATTTCCTTTCTATGTCGCACAGAAATGGCTTTATTAAGGTAGATCCTACTTTTGGGTAAAACAAGCAGCTTAAATCTTAAATATCTTATATATATCTTAAAGTGTTTTATCAACTCGTTTATCTACCTGATCTGCCCTCTGACTATGTGGCTGTTTAACAACTTCTTTCCTCTGCTTGCATAATTATTACTATGACCACTAAAGGGCTCTCACTTGAACCTAAATGTCATTTTGTGTGTGTGTGTGTGTGTGTGTGTGTTGTGGTAGGGCAACATGGTAAATTACTATGCGAGTACAGATCATTTTAACGTAAGTGTGGGTCATAATAAGATGGTCTACAAATGAAGGTTTTCCATCTTGTTTCTGTGCAACCTCAGGCTTCCCAGAGACACATCTCTGTATATGCCTTTTTGGAAAGGAAAACACTGCTTATTTGTTGAATAGACTTTGTTGTGATGTTTACTGGGGAGGGATTGGCCCGTCGACTGCGGTCTTTGGTTTAGGAGGAAAGTCAGATTCGCAGACTTTAAAGGAAATCACTTCTCATTAGGAAGCATCTGAGTTCTGTCCTTGGGAGGCTGCGGACAAAAGATTGGTAGTACATGGACCCACAGTAATCCGAAAGAAACTCTAGGAAGATGTATAACCGCACACTCATTCACGAAACCTTCCCCCCCGATGTCACCCTGTTCAGGTGACGATGAATTCGTAAGGCTGTCACGAAGATGGTGGATTCAGACAGGGAGGCAGCCAAAAAAAACAAAGTAGTAAAAACAAACCTAGTTGTAGATGAGTCTAAATTGAGGCGATGTAAATTACCTGCTGTTAGCCTGGGAGGATTGTTTGAGCCACATGGGGCAAACACACCGCACACCTGTTGCTGTACTGCAAATCTTGATTCACTGACTCGAAAGCACATCGAGATTGAAAAGGGAAAGAAAAGGAGAGTGCAGAACAGGACGAGGAGAAAGAAAATTTCATTATCACTAAAGAAAAGGAAGGAAAAGTGAGGTGGGAAGGTGTAACCGAGACAGCCGTGTTTTCACTGATGTCCAGCTTTGATGCAAGTTAAGCTCACTGAAAATGAAATTTAAAAAAAAGCCCTGGAAGTTAAAGATATTCAGAGGAGAGGTTGAAGGGCAGAGAAAAAGAGAGAGGTAGACGGAGAGAGAGGCTTTTGATGCTCTGCCAATATCGTTCCACTGTGGTGCCAATAGCATCCATTGCAATAGAAAGAGAGAGAGAGAGATCACAGAATCCCGAGGGAAAAATCCTCAGTGGGTGAGAGGGGAGATCTCTCTACATTCCTGTCATGGCGGAAGGAGGACTGAGTGGAAATGACAAGGGAAGGAGAGAAATAAAGAGTGAAATAGATTGAATCACAGAGAGAGAGAGAGTGCATGTCATGTGATAGAAATTATTCAAAGCACTTTTCTACAGTATATTCCCCTGTCAGTAAAAGTCATATTCATATTCATAGCTGCTGAAGCAGCCGTGTTATTGACATTCATGTGAGTCCCCTACTCACTCTTTTCTGTATTCATCTAAATGTTTGAAATGTTTTTTTGCTTTCTCCTGTTCTTTTTGTCTTCCTTTGACTTTGGCTCAGTGCTGCACCAATTTGTATTCTTTCTCTGGGCACATGAAAGGCTGCAAGGAAAGCGTGATGCAGCAGAAGAGAGCGTGAAAACAAAGGTGCACGCAGGGCAGAGAGGGGAGAGGCGTGTGAGGAGTGAAGCAGTACTTCAGTATTGAGTCCAATAAATATTTTGCACCCCATCTCTGCCTATTTATGAATGGGTTGAAGCTGTACAACACACACCTGAACAAGGAGGGACCTGTGCAGGGTGGATCCTGCCTATGTACCGATGTTTTAGCATATGATGCATTTGAAAAACAGCGTCTTTGTCATTATACATTTGTTATGCAATAGAGACGTACAAATAAAGCAATAGCTGTGACTTATGGTTTATATAAATCAGTAATAAGTGTTTGGTACATGACGTTTAATGTGTCATTTTTTTAAGCAACTTCATTAGAGGTGTTGAAATCTTTGTAGGATTTTGTATGATGCTGTTTCAAGTTCACTTGAGTAAACAGTTTACATTTATGTTTAACGTCTTCTAATAGAAATCTATAATTTTTCTTAGGCTTTAATGCTTGTTTTATATCTTTAGTAATTAAGTGAGAATGAATTATAAGTGGCTCTTAACCCTGTGTATTGTACAGACATTTAATGTAGCTGTTTCTGTGTCCGTGTATGTGTGTGTGAATGTGGGTGTACCACTGTGTGCCTGCGAGATCCTTTGTTAGCTTTGATAGCTGTTATGGATTTGCCTCATAATCTTTTACTGGAACCATTTTGTATCTCCGTTGCAGCAATCTGCAGGGAAACTGTGCAATTCCCTGCAGAGCGGAAAGAGAGGGCAGACGGAATGAAAGAATACCGGAGAGATGGTGCGTGTCACGAGGTAGAGCGCGAAAGAGGGAGAGGACAGTTCAGATATAAGGTGGGAGACATGGAGCAGTGACAATAATAGAGGAGAGGTTGACAGGAGGCATCTAGTGGGGAAGGAGGGACTGAGAAGATGGAAAAGCAGGATAAAGATAAAGTATGGAGATGTTGGCGAAGGGATTGAAGTGAGTAAGTGTAATGAATAGACGAGTGTAGTGGGAGAAGAATCAGCAGAGCTGTAAATTCATTTGACAGACCCAGAGAATTTAGTCGGTCACCCCTGAGACCAAGAGTGCATTTCTCTTTATAACTATATCTCATTAAATCAAACTCCTGATTTAAGCTACTGCTCGAGTCCTTCAGTGTTTCGGAATTACTCTTTTGCAAAATGTACGCCTAAGAAAATCAAATTTTTCTAACCGCCTCACAAGCCGAGTTACTTTCAGATGAAAACAATAACTCAATAAGTAATATTAACTGAGGTGAAAACTTAGTTCACTGTTTTTCTCTGCAGTGACGCACAAGCAGACAGACGGGAAGTTAATTATCAGCAACAGTTTCTTCAACTGTTTTCTAGATGAAATGATTAAGAGGTGAATCAGAAGAAATAAATTACAAATGAATCAGTAATGGCTAATGGCACTCCTTGTTCTGAATAAGCCGTGCTTTATTTTGGCAGAGAGCCAATGAATGAGTCCTCTGCGCGTTCGAGTCTTGACTCAACCTTGTAATTCACCGCTTTAAGTGTGGTGTGGGTGGTGAGATTGTACAAGGCAGATTAGAGAAATACTCTGCTAGACAAGGCTGACAGTACCAACAGCCACTTTAAGATGAGACGGGACGTGTGTGAGTGTGCGAGGGAGAGGGAGGAATGTCAGGATCATGAAATACAGGTTGTGTGTTTAAGCACACGTGAAGGACAGTTGGCGCGTAGATTTGTGTGTGTGTCGTGCGTGTCATTGTGAATCCCTCGCCAGAGAGTTGCAGTCCATCATATTAGAGTTAAGACCAACCTTATTAAGATAAGAAAGAATGAGACAGGCCCAAAGCTTATGTGAACCACTGATAAGACCAAACGTTGTCAGTCTGTGTGTGTGTGTGTCCTTTTAGGTGTGCGTGTACGTCATGTATGGGGATGTATTGTCCTTACATCACCTTCTTACTCACTGTGAAGGAACCCGGAGATTAGTGACTAAGTGGGCTCAATACTTCACTTGTGAGGTTTCTCATTGGTCCACTGGGCTAGAGCTAATGCAGCGCCCTGAAAAGCCACAGTCCTGGTGAGGATAACTAAGCCATTAAGGCTTTTCTTTGCTAGGGGAAGATTTCCTGAAAGTCACTATGCACAGTTAGTCTGTGGGGGAATACGGGTTCTGTGAGAGCTAAACTCCAACACTTTTCTCCCCCAGCCTCTGCAGCAGGGAAGAGTGTAGTCAACTAACTTTGGAGATGGGACACAGGATGGCAAAGCATACAAACATGAAATAAGATGTAAATGATCCAGAAACAAATTATACAGCTTAAGAGACCGTACCAGTAGCTTAAAGGCTATTAAGCTGTCAACCGCTCTCCTTGTTGCTGCGGACAAGGAGGCTCAAGGAACTGAGAATGGATATTCAACTGCCAAAAGGCAATGTCTACCGAGTGATTACGTGACTATTTTGGAAAGGCTTTCCATTAAAAACATGTTTCCCTCCACTTTCTAATTCAGATATCAGACTGTCCCTAAATGCACCAGCTTAAATTTTGTTCCCACTCAACGGCTACATTACAGCACAGTGACAGTGTAACTTGGACAACAGAAAAATAAAGGCAATGAACTGTTGAGTGTGATGGATTACCTATTTCAAGCAAGATTTAAGGCTCTGCAGGTTGATTTCCATAGCGCAGTGAAATGAACGGAAGCAACGGCTGCGTGGAAGACAAATTCAATTTAAAAAGTTTGGGGGAAAACATATTTCATACAGAACTAATGGTAATGTCATTTAATACTTGAACGTTAATATCTTTCTACTCTTGTGGATTTTTTAAAAATTTTCCTTATACTATTATGGTACTTCTTAAGTCTAACCTTGGCGTGCGCACACTGTGCTGTTCTGTTAAGAGGCGATAAGACAGTATGAATGTCGCTGTGTTGAATTATTTGAACATCGATTTGCCTCAAGATGGAACATTTTATATGGTTGAGGGATAAAATTCATAGAAACAATTTAGCTTTATAGTAAACCTGGCAATACCTTGCATTCACATAACACTCAGAAGAATAATACTGTTTCGCACACACACACACACACACACACACACACACACACACAGAGAGACACACTGTCATGCACACAAGTGACCAGTAAATGTTACTGTCCCCATCAGACCCTCAGCTTATAAAGACCAGGAGAAATCCAAGTAATCAGTGAACATGGCTGTAAACTGAGAGGACTGTGTGTGTGTGTGTGTGCGCGCACAGGTAGCAGACACCGAGATAACTCAAACAGTGCTGTGATGAGGAGGAGAGACTGCGGTGTCGTACAGCTGCCGTTTTTATGGCACCGCAACATTCCCCGTGGCTGCCTGTGTCTCTCTTTTTCCTCTGTCTCACTCTTTCACTCCGCTGCCCCTTCATCCCTTCCATTCCCTGCCTCACAGCTTTCATCTATTTTGTTTCTCGCTATTTTCCTCTTTTCTGCGCACACCTGTCCACCCTCTTGCTCTGTGTCTCCCCGTCTGTCTGTATCCTGCTGAATCCTCTTCTGTCTGGTAAATTCTCTTTGCTTCCTTTTTCTACCTCCCCATTTAGTTGCCTCTCCCCACCACCTCATCTCCTCGTGCCTATCTCATCTCTTATCGTCCATCTCCTTTACTTTTACAGGCGTCAGGGAGCTCCAGTGCACAATCTGAATGCCTAATGAATCTTATGTGTTTTACAGGGCTCCTTATGTATTTCTGTCCTGTTCCAACTCCATCTCTTGTTATTCCTCCACTCTTCTACCTGTCTTCCACTTCCTCTCCTTTGCTTTATTTACTAGCCAGGTGCCAACCAGCTGTTTACAAGGACCAGGTGCCGCCCAGGGAACACCAGAGGGAGAAGGAGGGGTGATGTTCCTCGTTTTTATGTGGGACCTCAGGACTTTGTGTAGAGGAGGGTTTAATGGCTTCTGTCACAACGTAAATTTAAATACGCACAGTTCTTTGGAAGACAAACCAGCTTCTCAATGTTTTTATTAATTTCTCTGCAGATCCTTGTACTCTTAGCATGACTGCACATGTCTGCGTGTCTGTGCGCACTCGTGTGAGTGAAACTCACTGTGCGCGTGTCTCCCTGGCTGTAGGGGAGATAGATTGCCTATCAATTGTTTTGTGCTGAGGAGAGAATTGCTCATCCTGCCCTCATGTTACCAATATCTTGCCTGATCACCCTCCCATTGATTCAGGCTGTTGCAGAAATGGTCAGGTCATGTGTTTTCCTGTACTTCAGTCTTCTAAAAAACAACCTTTTACCCAGACCACCAGTATTCCTCAAAATTGCTTTCTGATCAAGATGTTGATTAATTTTGCGGCAGGATCACTTGACTGGTTGGACCACTGACAGATATTGTGTCAGGAGGTATAGGCATCAGGGCCCTTTGCCATTGTGTATCAGGCATGTAACCTCTATAAGTAACCTTGATTTTTTTCATTTTTAATAATTACTGCAGCAATATTTGGCAGACACATCCACAGTGATTTACAAGTGAGGTACAAATAAAGTCAGTGACCATCTCTGTTGGTCACCACAGTTTTCCAGCAGACTTTGTAAGTTTATACAGTACTGTGCAAAGGTTTTACACAATAATAAAAGAAAATGAACCAAAGAATTAACAAAAACTGCTCTTTTAGGCTAAAGTGACAAATACTAAGTGTAATCTCTGTATAGAATGCTATAATAAAATGTTAATTAGCATAGCTGTATTAGCCATTTTAGGACATTTAAAAATAGCTGTTTAAGTGATTGTTACCATCATTAAAGGACCTGGGAAAATTGCTCCTCTTTTATCCAGTTAGTAGGGTCTGCTAGCTGATCTGTCATGGGGCGTACAGGCAGACCTCCTCAAAGGACTCCTGCTGGACGTCTGGCTAGATTGCATGTGGTTTCTCTGTCATCACCGTAATTGAAAGAGAAACAGTTGATATTCGGCCATGTCGAACTGTCATACACCTGTCTCTCTCTTACTGTAATATTAATAGATGGTGGATAGATGGTCACCCAGGAGAAATACTTCAGTTCTGCCTTGTAATGATCTTCTCATGCTTTTGCATCTGAAGCATATGTATTTAAGCTCACTTGGTAGTTTATTAAACCTAACTAAAACGTTTGAGGAAATTTAGTTGTGGTTCCTTCGGTCCACTACATTTTAGCTCGGTGTGCCCTCTACATTGCTATTTTAATATGAATATGTTTCCTATATTTTATTATACTCACAAGGTTTATTAAGTGTATACATTAATGTATGTATTCAAATTGTGTGTGTGTGTGTGTGTGTGTGTGTGTGTGTGTGTGAATGAACAAACAGTGGGTACACTTATTATTTGTAAGAGATTTTATTAACTTCCATTGCAACAATTCCCTAGCTTGTAAGCCTTCTCACATTTGTGTTTCTCTTTGTGCCATGCACACATTCAATATATCAGAGCTATGCTTCTGAAATGTGGGAATTGTGTTACTGTAGCTAACATTTATTTGAAACTGCTCTGAAAGGAAAAAAAAAGCTCTTGCTCTCTCCTCTGAATTGTTTCCAGCTCCTGTTCTTGCTCAAATGCGCTGATATTTTCAAGTTGAAAATTACTTCCTGTGACTTCCCTCACTTAATTTCCATTTTACCTTCCCTACAAAATGTCTTATCCCTGCCTGGGACATGAGGACTGTCTACTTTTAGTCTACTGCTTCATATACTGGTGAAAAGAAGCAAACTTATTGGGAGGCTTCCCCTGCGACAAGGTTTAGTACCAAATAAGTAGTAAAGCACCATATATCTTCTACACTGCACACCAGGACCTGATTCTGAGGTATCGTGCTGTATGTCTTAACTTTTCACAACCTTAATACTTCCTGCAAAATGAAAGCAAAACCTGCTGAACAGCACTATAGCAAAGTAAACAGAATGCAATGCAAACCACATATTTGCATTTCTGTGGAAGGACTGGGGGAAGGGGGTAATGAACCATCTCGTCACTGTGTTGTTGGAGGCCAATAACAGTAAAACAATATTCTGTGGTAAAGCTGTGAAAGACCACTTGAGGAAAGCAACTCGAGAAGCAGAGGTATTTTGACAGGTCTGCATTAAGTTAAGGTCAGGAGGTTATTAAACATACCTTGAGAGTATGAAACTGATGGAGGGAGAGAGGCTGAGGCATGGAGCATGATGAGTGTACATGTACATAGAAACTAAAACTAACAGAGGGAAGAGGAGGAAAAGTCAGAAACACAGAAAGGAAGGCAGGCTAAACAGTGGCTGAAACAAGGGCATTGGTAACGCACCATTGAGTCCTTATTTTCCCCTGACCCCAGCTGTATTTTTCCTCTTTGTTCCTTTCTGACAGCTTTAATCAAGACAATAAGGCTTGCTGAGATTTTATCATGGAACCTTGGCCGCAGGGCCTTTTAGGAAGGGATAGGTGGGAAGAGAGTTTTCAAAGAGAGGAAGGTGGTCAGATCAGCATGGAGCGAGGACAGGGTGGCGATATTTGGCATGTGGAGGTACTGCAGAGAGAATGGGATGGATGACCACAGTATAAAGTGAAGAAAGTAAAGAGGGGACTGGTGAGCAAACGGAGAGACAGAGGGATAATAAGAGAGGAAAGATGAATGAGGTGATCAGGACCCAGGAAAGGATGTGAATCAATGGGTGGGAACTGACACCCCCACAGAGGGAATGGCTGAAATAATGGTGTTATGTTGCCGCTTGATAGGCCCTAAGCAGCATGGGGGCCTACAGAGAAGAAGATAAGTCTCACAGGGTCAGAGGGTACCCAGCAGAGAGATGGGTCACTTTTGATGTTCTATATTAGAAAGAGAGTGAAGGGAAAACACCAGAACTCTCACCCCTCAAATGCAGTACTCAAACGTACAGCATGTACAGACACACAAAGTGTTAGGTACACGGCTACCGTAAGCAGGGAGCTAAACGCGCTTTTGACTGAATTAGAATGAATTACTCAGAAAAACAGGATTTTCCACACTAAGATTATCCTAGAGATAGTGATAGTAACCTAGTAACCCAGAAGCCAGACCAGATTGAACTGCTATTTCTCTTTCAAATAAAAAAAATCGAATCGTGTGTTCATGTGCAGGTGTGCATGCATTTCAAATCTGCAGGCACAGCAATGTTTTTACAGATATTTTTTTTTTCCACCGTCTCCAAGGGAACAACCAGCTGGTGGAACCTTTTATAAATGTTGGCTCAATATCCTCAAATAACAAGAATACATTTTACACGCACATAATTGGAATTTTTATTTCCATGACAACATTATTCAAATTGTGAAATGAGAACGGCAGTAGTGATTCTCTCCTTTCTTTCATCCAGTGATCCCTCAATAATGTTTAGTTAGGGTTCAGTCGAACTATTTTAAGTTCTCTACTAACTCGACTGTAAAACCATCACCACTGACCCCTTTTTCTTCCACTATCATGCTCCACTGGCTGCAGTTGAGTGTATCAAAGTGTGTTTGTCTAAATGTGTACATTTCTGTGTCTATGGATGTGTGTGTGTGTGTGCATGTCTGTTCTTATGTGTTTAACACATCTCCTGACAAGTGTGTGCAGTTATTCACCTGGAGTATGTATAGCTCTGTCGTTTCGTCACTATTTCCGTGCGACACACTTGTCTTATTAAGTGGTTAGTAAATGCCAATAGACTCCGCTCTGTCTCTCTAACCTTTTCATACAGCTCATGTTGCCCTTCTCCACAATTGAGTACGACCAAGGACTCACACTGACAAACGCACAACCATATTATCATTGAGTCATCTGTCCGTCCATCTATCTCTAGTCACATGTTTGCCATAAAAACAAACAGTATTCATAAATAATTAGGTTGTTCAGATTTTCTCTTGTTGGGAAACTGCCGTGTCAATTCTTCTCTAATGGATGTTTTCTACTACATGCTCTGACTGATAGTTTCTCTGCCAAGTAAATGAGTACTAATGTTTTGTACATGATGGCACTATCGAGGCCATGATTAAATGGATCAACCAGACAGTGTCTGTTTTCTATCTCACACACTCACTGTTGACTTTTGTTGTGTGACGTGTATTTGAGATGGAGTAAAGACAAGCCACATGTTACTGATATCGTTCACTGGGAGCGCAGAGGGGGGGGGGTGGTGGTGGGAAGGGAACAACAGAAAGAAGGTGAACAACAAAGCCTGCTGCTCAGAATAAATAGGAGACAGAACATCAATGCACGGATAGATGGATAGGCAGATAGATCGCTCCCTACTTGGCAGGATGGAGGGATGATGCATGTGGAGACCAGTGGATGCACAGTGGGACACCTAGTCCATGGGAGGGGTGGATGAAGAACAAGCATGAAGGAGACACGCTCACTGTGCCATCCCCTGGGATTTGGGGAACAAATAATGATACTAATAGACGATTAAAGAGGGAAGACACACGTTTGACTAACGTTAGCTGATTTTATTGAGATGCATGAGAACGAGAGTATCAAAATAAAAATAGAAATGGTAAAACAGTAAAGGGAAGACTGCAGGGGCACAGTGCAACCAGCCAACATCATAGAGGTTATAAAAATAAAGCTAAAACATCTCGACGCAGTAGGGCCTGGTGGGTTGTGGCTGCTGTTTGCAATAATTGTAGATCTTCCTGTGTTGAACACTAGACTTATGTTCCCTATATTCCCTATATAAGTATAACCCCCTACCCCACCAGATCAATTATTCCAGTGCACAATGCAGGGTTCTTCAGGACACGAATGAGCAAGTTTGGTGTTGGGGAACTTGACTTGAGCTCTGAAATATAGAAACATTGCCACAAACTCTTTGTGCAGGCTTCATTTTTGCATGCAGTGCAGATGGCAGCTGGGTCGGATTATAAAAAATACATTACTGAGAGATTTAGGTGCTTGGCACAAAATGTGAGCATCACCTTGTGACATGGCCTGAGCAGGTACAGTGCAAGCTCCAATCACCATAATCCTTCAGACTAAAATTCCTCCGCTGCATTATTGCCACTAACACTACCCTGCTGTACCTTCCCACCTACTTAAGTGCAGTCAAGTTCAAGGCAGGTCTCTGAAATATCAAACTTTTGCAGCTGAGAGAAAAACCTTTTGTGTGTCTGTTGAAAATGTCACATAACCCTCTGTGCTCTGTCATGAAAATATAGCCCTCTGACTCATGTATGTGGCACTCCTTTAGCGTTATTCATCTTTCTCGTCTGAGCTCCTGGCAGTAAGTGCTGTGTCCATTGATGCTGCAATAAGCAAAGCCCTCGGCTAAGAGAACGCATGTCTATGCCTGAAAAATACTTTATGTGCAAGACATATTGATCTAGTGAAATGTATGCATTGGGCAGTGTTGGCTCAAGTAATGGTGCATTCAGAGCACCAAAATAGCACATTGTATTGGATCATACCCCTTTAAATGAGAATCTTTGAATACGGATGATGTTGTTGATAAAAAAAAACGAAACCACATCAGTTGAATGTTACCAATATGAATGACCCCAGTAGAATTTTATTTAAGAAAAGACAAAAAAACTAATAATTTTTCATGGGAATGGATGGCTTTGATTAAGTCAAAACATTTGTGTTTGGAGAAGGGGATAGACGGACAACACGAAAACATGTCTGACCACGGATGACACCGGTGCAAAGAGATAAAATACATTTACAAACCCTGAATCACACCCATATATGAATCTTTGTTAGGATAAAAGTGGGAGGAAGTGATGCCAATGTTTTAAAAGCTTGCACGGCTTTCCCACACCATGCATTAGCATAGCACACGACCGCCTCTGCCAGTGGCGGCTAGAACACAAACAGACATGCACACAAGCATATGCACAATCCATAATATATTTACAGACATTCAAGCATTGACATTTTGGCATCCTGTTTGCCCACACAGATGCCATCAGCAGCAATAAGCCTGTGTGGTCATGGTTATTCAGGAGCCATAATGTCTCCCATATATTCTGCTCATTGGCAGGTTCTAATGGGAACGAGTTACGGTTAAGTTTCTATGGGCTGGCTGATTGGCCAGCTATGCGTGTGCTGTGTTGACTTATCAATTGACTTTCTGTTGAATATTTAACGACTGCGCGACTGTGTATTTAGTTTAACATTGTAACTGTCACTTACGACTACATTATCTTGCTGATGCACAATTTTCATTTCACAGTTTTTTGTATGCTGCCTGGTGACTGATTCTGTTGATTTGGCAGAGATAAACATTGATAAACTGTTAAACAACGTGTGTGTGTGTGTGTGTGTGTGTGTGTGTGTGTGTGTGTTGACACTAAAACTGTTAGGAACTGAGTTTCTGGCTTTTTTTGTGTTACAGCCTCAGTGAATAATTGGTGATTTCCAGCTTATTGTGGAGATGATTGATAAAATTTGTTTTCTTTCTGGTGTGTGTGTTTGTGGTAAGTATCATCATTGTATTTCGCCTGCAGAGATATTTAACAGATGAAGAAACCATGCTCCATTAGTTAGTATATACAGTGTATTCAAAATGTACAACAGCTGTGTGGTTCTTTTACTTTCAAGCTGCCGTATTTCGGCCTTTACACTATTCAGTTGACGTTGGACGAAAAAATCAAGCTGAATATTTGACCCGTAAAAATAATCATCAATAACCATCAAAAATTGTTGTATTATTATTAATATTATTTAAATACATAACTTGCAGAAAATGATCTTATATCTTTTCTAAACCATATGTATTTGGTTGTCAGAAAAGTCCCAGCAAAGGTCAGCGGTTTCAGTGACATTTTTGTTTTTCCATTCATCCGTTTCAGTTTGACACCACAGCAACACACCGTATGGAGGATGGAACAGAACGTATTTGCTAATATCCTCACTGTGTGTGCGCATGTGTGTGTGTCCAGCAGTATAAGTGTATGTATGCCTAGTCTACACATTTGTGCATTTACAGTGCACTGGCAGGAAAAAGTTTAGAAACACCTACACATTATACAGCTCTGGAAAGAAACAAGAGATCACTACAAAATTATTACTTTCCCCCAATTTTGCTTGGCACTAGCTGACCTAAGTCTAGACTCTAGACTACATGTATGTACATTAGTTTCTTACTTGTTACAATCAACATCAGCAGCCAAGTCAGAAGCAGCGAGGCATCTGTTTCTAAGGAGGACACTTGTAAGTGGCCTGGTAGCTCAATGGGTTAAGCGTCAGACTGGGATGTAGAAGGTTGCAGGTTCAAAACCCCTTTTGACTCTTAGTCCATCCCCTACCAGGTGTGTCCTTGAGCCAGACACCCAGCGACAGCTCCTCGAAAGTTGCTTTGGATAAAAGCATCTGCCAAGTAAAGTAAGTACTTGTCTTTTTGGAAATAGGTGGACAATGTGCCAAAAAATGTCATATCACAATTTCCATGACTTCTGGATTTACTTCAAGCTCAAACATGGACTGTTACTGTTTGTGACCTGAACTTGGGCCTTGTTCAACCTGTAACAGTTACTATTTAAGAGTCTTCAATCCACCCATGATATCTGCCCAGTAATGCTACATGGCTAAAGTGTCTAACTTTTCAGGCTAGTTAAGCAGTGAAGTCAGTCAGGTTGTACTAGAAACATTGTGTGAAACTTTTACGCTGCTCTGTGTTTCTATTTGTAATGCGACGTGCGTCAGTTTTATACACACATCCCAGATGTGTCTGTAAAGGAGCAGGGGCAGAAGCTCCACCCTAAAACCTGTCGTTTCTGGAAGAACCTGCTCACATCGATCTTTAGACACACCAGTAACACTGATCTACATTTTTTAGCAGTAGAATTTACAGGCTAATAAATTAATTTGCTCTTTAATTTACAACTGAACTAATTCACCTATTAGAAAAAGAAAAGCCGTACATGCTCTCCCCTAATAAAACAACACTTGACTAAAGTAGGGAAACGAGTCACCGTGAGCACCAACACATTTTTCAAAGCCATGTTTGTCACTTTTTTGTCACACACACACACATATCTATCTATATATATTTTGGGATGTTTGCAGTATATCTGTGTGTGTGTGTGTTTGTGTGTATGTGAGATCCTTCATCCTCAGATAAGACATGGGCAGGCGAATGGTGAGACATCCCAGCCAGGCGTCAGCCGGGATCTGATGCTCTATCGTGTGTGTGTGTGTGTGTGTGTGTGTGTGTGTGTGTGTTTTCTGAAGAATACAGCAACGCTGCAACTCGCATTCACACACTCACACGTGCCCTCACAGCCCTAGTCTGAGGGCACTGCTGTAATTGGATGTCTGATTACTGTCAGATAATGTGTGTAGGAAAAAGAGGGGGGTGCCACAAAAATGAAGGAAAATTCTTCTGTCGGGGAAAGAGAGAGAGAGAGAGTTTGGCCAACAGTAAAATAGAAGAAAGCAAGAGACTCGGAAGTCACAGAGAGAAAGAGAAAGGTAAAGACTGGGAGGACGAGTACCAGACAGAAGTGGACATGTTCTCTCTGTGATCTCAGAGCTTTGCATTGACCTTGTGCTTTTTATCTGTGTGTGACATCCAATCATCCCTTGCTTATCTCCCTCCCTCCTCATCTTATACCTTACATCTTTCTATCTTTTCCTATCTTCCTTCCCAACTGATTCCTCTCCTTGTGTCCTTAATTCCTTCTCCATCTGCCCTGCCTCTTGTCCTTCTGTCCTCCATACCCTATCTTTCCTTTGAGCTCCTCTCCATCTTTGCCTCCTTTCATCTGACCAACCTGATACCAGCTTTGGTCTCCCCACATGCAACAGAAGGCCTTTCGGAGTAGTTTGATTGATTGGAAACATTGGTGATGTGTGGCAGGTGGTAGAAGGTCATACCGACTCAATGGAGACAGTAAGGGAGACAGCAACAGACCCTTCACCCTTTTCTTGAAAACTAGTCTCCTGGTTTACTTGTTGACTCTCACCACAGCATCTATAGCACACAGATAATTTGAAAAAGGACTACACTTTCTATTTGCTGAGATTATGGAGTCAAACATATTCTCATCCACACAATCTTTCTAATCTTATTTTCCCTCTACACACAGGCACTGTAGTTCAAAGGGAGTCCCTTAAATTGTATGAATTATTTTTCTCCTCTACTAGAAAGTTGTATATATTCAGGATAATTATTAATAATTGTCCAACCACAAGATTATTTATTGAAAACTGCACAAACACACTCAATAGCAGGTTTTTGTTATCTTTTCTTTGCAAACACACTTGACACCCACACACACACATTGCTCAATGCAGGAGGTGTCCACTTGTCTCCCCTCAGACTTAAGCAAGTGCTGACTCCAGCTAGACTGCTCGACTCCTGTGGTTAAGACAGACCTGCCACCCACCCCTACCCCACCACACACACACACACACACACACACACACACACACACACTCATTTCATGTGTGATGGTTGGCGAAGTGAGAAGTTAAAAGGCCAAGATCCTCTGTCTCCATCTGTCTCCTTTTCTCTCTTGCACACTGTCTCCCGTGTGGGTTTCTTGTGCATCTCTTCTTTCACTCTCCTGCACACACACACACGCGCGCACACACACACACACACACACACACACACACACAGGAATCAAGAAAGATGTCTTTGTCTGTACCAAGGTCTAGTCTGTTCTCCCTACGTAGGCTTAGATACATATGTGAGTACTAAGGAACATCACTCAAACTCTCCTCTATGATTAAGCAAAGATGGAGGCAAAGTTCACCTCAAAGTATGTATACCTCAAAGAGAGTAATTGCATTGACATTTAAATCTTTGTCCTGTTGTTAGCTGTAAGTGACAACACAAAATACTGACTGTCATCAGCTGCAGTGTTAATGGAGTTAACAGGCAGAACTAATTATACCATGCCTTCACTGTATGTGGTACTATTAAATGGTGTAGAAATATTCAATAGCTACTAAGTTAAGTAATGCAGATGCACTCACTGGACCTGTTTTTGAAGTTCTTACCATTTTTTTTGCTTTGTATAACACTCGTGTAAGTGTGTACTGCCCACTCTCAAAATTGTAGTATAAGTAGAAGTCATGGCAGAGCTGCTCGGTGCATTGTATTAGATTGTAAAAGAATTTGCAACTTCTCCAATTAAGACACATTTTTTCAAATTACACCTACCCTGTATTAAACCAAGTTGGAAATTGAAATTGTGTAAAGCGTAATTAATAACAGAAACAATAAGTAAATAGTAATAGTAAATGATTTAATTGAGAATAGCTAAGTGATTTAATTAATACAACAATTTAACTTATTTGAAACTGAAAATGTGTTGTTTTTTTATACATGCTCATTTTTTTAATGTAACACCTCTAACTAATAAAAAAATGCTTCTTTCAAAAAGAGTCTTTCAGAAGTATTACTGGACATCACTGCAAAGCCATAGTTGGCAACACTCTGTTGCTGTGTCCACAAATGCAAGTAAAACTCCACAACACAAAAATATATTCCTCAAGACCAAACATCTATGAGGGTATGGGGGCGTATTAGTGTACATGGCATGGATAACTTGCTCATTTGTAAAGGCAACATTAATGCTAAACCATATAAACAGGTTTTGGAACAACCTATGTCGCTATTCAGAAATTGTCCCTTGTGCCATTCTCAGCAAGAAAATGTCAAACCACATTCTGCTCGTATCACAGCAGCATGGCTCCATAGTAAGAGCTCCGGTGCTGTGTCGCCTTGCCCACAGTCTAGACCTGTCTCCCACTGCAAACATTCGGTACATTATGAAGCAAAAATCAAGCAAGAAGAAGAAACAAATTACTTTCAGAACTAGCAGTTGGTCTCTTGAGTTCCCAAATAGTCGATGCAACACAGTGGTAAACATGTCCTTATCCCAACTTTTGTGAAATGTATTGTTGGTGCCGAATTCATGTATATTTTCAATTTCCACAGATTCTGTCAATGTTGCTTTTTAATGGCTGTTTTTTTACATTTTACTCCGTGTCCTCATTTTTAGCAACTAAGTAAATTATTTATCTTGTGTGAAAACACATGAGATGTTATAGTTGTTGACAAAACATTAAAACACTCTCTTTACAGACAAGTCCGTTATATGTTGTAATCATATTATTCATTGTGCAAACACTGCTTATCAATGCTAAGTTGGTAATACAGCATGTTGCACATTTGGGATTTAAAAAGCTTATTATGAAAAGTGAATGCTTTTTACTGTGGAACCGTTGCCGAGCGATGTGACTATAGTGCAGTAGGAATGGATGGATAACTCCAGTAGATGTTACTGTATGGGCGTAGAATTAGTCCTTTTAGACTGGTATAACAAATGAAAGTTTTTCATTTCAGCACCACATTTTATGTGAAACTGTATATCCATGCATATCCATGCGCTGATACAGACTGACACCTTCCACAATTTACACTGTGGAAACATCTCATCATTTTCAGTGTATGTACACACTGGGCTAATCTAACAAATATTTACCCAGAGTTCTCTTAGTTTCTGCAAACTGAAACTATCTTTCACATTCTTCACATGGCGTCATCAGTGTTTCATTATCAGCAAATTGTAATCAATTTCAGGCTTCAGTCTGTTATAGGCTCACAACATCTTTTCCTCCTCAGGCTTGGTTCAGGTCTGAGCAGCATCTTATTGTGTTGAGGTTAAAACCATCTTAAATTTTCAGGCCCATTTAAGGCTCTAGGGCCTGTGTCCTTTAAGGCATATTTTAATAGGGGGATGTAAATTTCCTGGGACAGCGCTTCTGTGGGTGTTGTCAATGATTCATTAGCGAGCCTGGAGAGAGGTTTCAAGTCAAAGTAAAAAATGCAGAACACAATATTTACTGCACCACTTAAGCCACACGCGAGCAAAGAGGAGTTGTACTCGTAGTTACAGGAGTTACATACATAGTCAAATATTCATTGGTAGGGCTGCATGGACACACATGCACATACACTAATCAGTGACTTCAAAGGCTCATGTTACAGTGCTCCAAGTCATGAACAAAGCATGGCGAAGTGGAGGGCAACCTAAAGTTTTATAGCAGTGTTAATGAGGAAGAGAAAGAAAGTGTGTCCAGATCATTGATTCTTCCGTGCTAACGGTCCACTGGCAGGTGTTTGTGTGGTCTAAAGCAGAGCGTGCAGGCGGCACAACTTCACACACAAACTGCATCACAGAAATAACTCGCGTGTTTCCAGTTGCACGATTTGAAATTATACATTATGTCCAGAACCCTGGTTTTTATAAAGGAGAGAAGCAGGATGCAACACCAGAAAACATGGGAAATATTCGCACCATCCTTCTGTTCTTCTCTGTGCTGAGTGGATCGATGACCTGCTGTATTCATACACGGACTCAATGGGACATTACTCTGACTTTGTACTAGGGAGCTGATAAAGTAATGTCCATTTAATGTCATTTGCATTCTCACATACAGCTCCTCGGGGTAATTTCTAGAGACGTTCAGGGTTCTAGTGCATGACTGAATGGGGCTAGAGAAATGTCTGCTAAGCTGGAGAAAGAAATTAATTTTCATCCTGTGTGGATTTGTTGGCTGCACATTACCTCATATTTGATCCAAGCATATTGACTGTTGTGTCTTATGTAGCAAGTGACAAGGCGCGCGTGTGTGTGCGTGTGTGTGCGTGTGTGTGCGTGTGTGTGCGTGCGTGCGTGCGTGCGTGTGTGTGTGCTTATAAACAAATCAGTGAAAATGACACAGCTAAATCTTAATTAGAAAATCATTAGAGGCAGGGACTTTGATTTTGCTGCTTTGCTTTAATTCTGTTACACATACACGCCTAACACAGAAGAATGAATGTGGACACACATACACACACACACACACACACACCTACGGCAAGACTGCAGACTTTAAAGGTATCCTCATTAATTATCTTGCTTAGCAGGAACACATTTTATGTGTGTAAGGCGGTTATAAATGCGTTAAAAGATGCACAGGTGTAACACTGTTTTTGTGGTGCTCACACAGTGCAGAATCAAGGGTTACTGCAGGATATCGTATAATAGAACAGTATGAAGTCATTGTCACCATTGGAGATATATTTAAATATAATATTACTCAGTTTGATGTTAAAAAGTGGAGGATACATGCAAATATAAAAAAAATTGATGATAAGGGGGGAAATAAAGACGGAGAGGGGGAAAGAAAAGAGAAAAAGATCATGTAAAATCTTTTAATTGAAATATAGCTGTAATAGATGCAAAAAGTACGTGTATCCACTGTGAAAGGTGAAATATCTCATGTAAAAGTCAGGATGCATGTAGAGTTTTTGCTGCTCACTGCATTCATTATATGCTACGGGCAGCTTCTACTACTAAGTTTGTCTCGGTATATTTTAGTGCTTGCAGATTGGAGTTCATTCTTTTTGCTGATATTCTACACTTCTGTAAAAAGTGTATGATTAATGGATCCATTTTGAGGAAATGAATCATCATCATTTTTTTCTTATTTTGTTTAAATACTTCAGAGATCTACTCAGTACAGTTTTGACAAGCTGAAGGTGATTTTTTTTAAAAAAAGACAGACGCAGGATATGCGCAGTGAGAGAGATGAGTAAGTCCTCTTTATTTTCCCCTCCATTCATGCCTGTTTTGGGTAATAGATGAAACGGTGCTGAGAAAGGCAGGGAGTGTGGGGGAGATGACGATTGGTAATTAAATGTTGATACAGACGTATTTCCTCCTGAAACACACTGAATTTAATCTCAAAATAGAATAAATCTAATTCGGAGAAGTGCGAGACACACTTAATATTTAATGATCACGAGTTGCGCCCCTGCTCTTTATTTTTTTTAAACGCTGCACAGGGGAGTTGGATCACACATACACACTCACACACTTAAATTCATTTTGCTCATCGCTTGACGTGTGCAAACATAAGCACAGAATCAGGCATCACAAGAATCTGCGTCTCACTTACGCATCCACACAAACGAAGCCAAGGAATGAATAGAATTCAGTCGCATTTTGTTTCACATTGAAGCCTCGATAATCAGGTTATTAGAGATAAAGCAAGCGCTCACTGCGTTGCTGCTCAGCAAATGTAAAGCCTTAATTCAATTAGCTTGTTGTAGATGAACGTGCTACAATTGGCGAATTATGTAATAACTGGCTATTACTGTGATTAAAAACAGCTGAGACTGTTCTTTTATCTGAAGTGAATAAAGAGAATTTCTGACGGGTCACAAATTAACAATGCCCAAAATGTGATGTGAGGTCTCTAAACAATTAATTATCCTCAACTCTATCAGCCAAATAATGAGCCTACAGATTGTGTTTTGGGAGGTCGGAGGGAAGTGTTGCAGTTGCAGGAAACTGAAAATGATTCAACAGCTAGATTAGATTTCACCAAATATAGCCACTAATTTAGAGTTTGTTGATACAGTATGCTAATGTGAATCCGCTGTTAACAGCCACCGCTATATGATGTGGTCAGGAGAAGGTTTCAGCACAGATCTTCCCTAAAATCGATACTGAAATCAATATGCTTCACAGGAAACTTTTCTTTTCCGCTGTGTAGGAGCTTCCCACTTAAAACCTCAGCAGTCAACACAAAAACCCTGTTTTGTTCTGTACAACTTTACAATATGAAGCAAATCCTCTTTTCTAAATATGATGATGTGATTGTAAAATACATTTTGTAATTTAATCACCTTTATACTGGTCCAAGCACAATGGCGAGGGAATGCAAACACCAGCGCTTGTACGCACCCTATGTTCATTGCTTCATAATTCGTGTGTGCAAACGCAAAAAGTGTGAGTCAGGTCGGTTATCCTTGAGAAAGTCTTCAGGACTTTGAAATATTGTGTCTGGTGTGCAGGGTGTGTGTGCGCATGTGAGGAGTAGCTGGGCATGCCTGCGCAGATTTTGTCACTTTAGTGATTATCCTTCAGAGGATTTTAATTTGAGGCTAATGACTATTTGTTTTAGCAGCCATGCCCGCTGGTGTGCGCGCATCTGCGTGGGCACGGATGTGTGTGTGACTAAGGGGAGTGATATAGTGAATGCGACAGACTGTACAGATGTTCAATAAATGGTCTGGAACAGGCAGGGCGGAAAGGGGGACATACTTCACACTCCCCCCCACACACACACACACACACACAGAGTCTGCAATACATTGTACAACTTATAAGACGTAATCACACACACCCCTTTACGTCTTGAGCTGGGCTGCTAATTTAATAACCCAGATCTAATTAACAGAAAGGATTAAATATAAAGTCTGGATTTGTGTAAAAGCTGTATGGGATGTTGGATTTTGTGTATTTTCTGTTCGTGTTTTACAGAGTTCAACATGAATTGTGTGTGTGTGTGTGAGAGAGAGGACACACTAGGTGACATCACATATTGTGTGAGTGAAATAGCTGATGTTGTTGTGACCGCGATTCCGGTCATAGTAAACAACGAAGAAGACGGAGAAGTAAGAAATAGATGCACAAGATATTTCCTGGCACTTGCACCATGGCAGCAATTTGATTTTGAATTATACATCTGTTCAACAGGTCAACGCCTCCGACATTATCTCCTTTCCTTCCACCGTTTCTAAACTCTTTTAGTCTCTCTAATGTTTCTTGTTGTTAATTTCATCCTCTCCCCCTTTCATTCCCACTAGATCGCCTTGTCACTGCTGTTTTATCTGCTCCCTTGGATGTTCTTGCATATTCTAAAGTGGCTGTTGCTGCTCGTGCTACCTGTCAGTTTCTCCCTTTATCCGTGTAGAAGTGCTAAATCTGCTGAAAGTGTAAAATCACATTGCTTCCACACACCAAAGGTCTTGACATTAGGTGTTTAACAGTTTATAACACTTTTATGAGCAGAGTATAGGCCAAGTCAAGGGAGAGCAACCGTTTGTGAGTGGTGAATACAAATTGGGAAAAAGTGCAAATTGGTGGCTAACAATCACATAATACCTTCCGTCTCTCTGTCTTTTCTCCGTTTCTGTCCCAGGTGGTGTGTGTATCGCCCAGTCCTTAAAGATCCCCAGGGAGCCCAGGCCAGGGGAGTTTGACAAGATCATCAGACGCCTGCTGGAGACTTCCAACGCCAGGGCCGTCATCATGTTTGCAAATGAGGACGACATACGGTACGCGCTGTTCCTTAGAAAAGTGTCCTGCTGCCGCCGCTCTGGAGTTTTTTCAGTTTTACTTCTGGTTTAGTAACCTTTGCTCTAGAAAAGAAGAAGTAACTGTAAGACAATCATATCATAGATTGGTTAAACTAGTAGTGATAGTTTATTTTTAATTGCCTCTAGTTGATTTGTTCAAACATATCAGATGTTATCAGCCAAAGTGGTTAATATTAGGTGAGGGTGGTTTGGATTGGGAAGGTTTGGGCAGTAAGGTCAGGTGTTTAGGGTTGGGAACATCTACTTGTTCATTTGTTCTTCAACTTTTCCAGGCTGCACAGACATAACATTGTCTCCTTTTTTGCTCAAACAGACGAGTTCTGGACGCAGCTAAGCGGAACAACCAGACTGGTCACTTCCTGTGGGTGGGCTCAGACAGCTGGGGGGCCAAGATCTCCCCCGTAATCGGCCAGGAGAGAGTGGCCGAGGGAGCCATCACCATTCTTCCTAAACGAGCATCTGTAGATGGTAAGAGAGAGAGAGAGAGAGAGAGAAGATGGATGCTATGATGTCACTGCACATGTGGCCACTAACTGATAAGCAAGATAAGCAAGTAAAATACATTTTTAATTGCATTCAAACTTTCTGTTTCCTGTGTGTGTGTGTGTGTGTGTGTGTGTGTGTGTGTGTGTGCTTGAGGTCCAATAGATCAAATTAAAGAGGCAGGAGAAAGACCAGAAACAGAATGTGTGATAGGCTCATGTCCTCTCATTCTGAAACCCAGCAGGCATCAAGTTTTTGCCATTAGGCTGAGGGGTATATCCTCATTTGCGCTCTGTCAGAGCTCCCCATTAGATAATTGACTCCTGGAGGGACACTAAGATGACAAGATATAAACTGAACTTAGAGCAAGGAAAGCTTATGTATGAGTTAAAATGAATCAAAGTCGGCTAGATAACACGAACGAACATGCTATGGGGACTTCAGAATGGACAAGTTGGGAGTGAGATGGAGCCTGCACAAGGTTAATGAAGAGTGCATAACAAATATAGTTTTAAATGTTTTTGGCACATTTAATACCATACAATCTATCAATGCTGCCTTTTTTTCATTTTCTTTATGGCAAAGAAACGTGATTTTGCTTTTGATGCAACAATTAGTTCAGCATTATATCGACAAGTGTTTCAATGCACAGCTTAGCACAAAGACTGGAAACATAAAACGTTAGCCCCGGTAGGTGCTTATATTTGTAATTTTGTGCTCACAGGGGGAAGCCAGATGACATGTTCTACCTGTTGAGTGACGCAGGCAGTTAAGCCAGACCTGCCAGCAGTCTAACCATGAATTGACTTAACCAATTTCCCTGACAGCAGAGGAGATTAATCAAGGCAGCTCTGTCAGCTTTTACAGAGAGTGAGGCGTGGCACCAGCTGTCCATGTCAGTCTGGTAGTCCCTGGTGATTTCGTCACCCTCCATGAGTTGTTTTACACTCACCGTGTTTCCCTAAATTACAGCCCCAGTAGTGCTAGAAATAACGCCGTATATTTATTAGGGAAGTTAAGAAGCTTCTTTGCAAGACACATGGACAATTGAGCACCTCCTGTATTTAAAGTAGTGTGTTAGGGACAGGGATGTGTTACAGTAGAAGTCTAATCAAATTCAGTATAGGTGTCTTTCCCTGTCACTCAACAAAGCAAAAATAGGTTGTTCCAATTAATTCTGATATGACCATAGAACCAAGTACAAGGCGTGATTTTTGTCTTCCTCGTTTTTCTTTTCCTTTGCCTATCTCTTCATCTCAGCCTGCCAGTCTCTGACAGCTCTTCCCATTCGTATGAGTGGAGAAATATATTCTTCCCCGTTTCTCTCAGTCTCGCTACTTATTAAATTGGACAAGTAGCCGAATTGTGAAAGCTCGGTTTAAAATGTTTGCACACCTCGCTCTCGGCTACAGTAGTTGATGGGCGCTTCAGTACTGGATGGCTCCATGGAAAATCAATCATACTTTAGATCCATGGGCTGCTCATAACATATGCTTTTGTGAGTCAGAACTTATTACAACACCATGAACACCTCATTTTTACTAACTGCTGGCTCAGTGGAACGCAGGCCTATTACTTGCGAAGCCTTGGTGTTCTTCTTCATCATTAGGGCAGATCTGGTGGGTTTTTTGAAAACAAGTCTTACCGTCAAAATGATGCAGGTTTTGTTTTCTTTATGGACAGATGGGTTCATTGTGTTTGCAACGAAGGAAAAATCGAAGCCCCTCTTCAGTCAGTGTTTTCAGCTTTGGCTCTTTTTTTCAACAGCGTTTGACCGATATTTCCGAAGCCGCTCGTTGTCCAACAACAGGAGGAATGTTTGGTTCGCTGAATTCTGGGAGGAAAACTTCAACTGTAAGCTGGGGATGCATGGTAAACGACCCGGTAGCCTGAAGAAATGCACAGGTAAGGCTCTGCAGTCATGGTTTGTCCTTCATTTTTAGTTGTCACTGCTTAAATCTATGGACACACTTATACCAGTTTGAGTCGAGGGCTTTTAACTCTATAGATCCTTTACATTCCTACAGATTTCTCAGGTGATCAGTTATGTATCCTCAGTTTTTTTTAAGAAATTCAAAAACTCTATGGGTTTTTCTACCTCTTTCTGACATTTACTGTGTGTTTCTGTGCCAAGTTAAACTTTTCACAAGAATCCAGTTCTCCATCAAAGAGACCTGTTTTTCTGGACTTTTCCAATTAGAGCAGCTCACACATATCTGTTCACATTTAACACGTGGTCATGGTCTCTTTAAGGCTTGGTTGGAGCACTCTGATTCGAACAATTTGTCAACAGGGACAAACACAGGGGTTTCATTAGTTTATATAGAGTGGAACTGCTGGCTCTAATAAGTAGCCTTATTTCACAGCTCGCATTCGCGGTTGGGCTCCAGGGAGCAATACGACACAGCAAAAACAACTATGTCGTCAAAGCTAAAAGGGGAATGAAATAATTGTTGGAGCCTGCGTTTGTAAATATGGTAATTTGGCCTCCTACTGCTATATGTATTTTATTCTGTAAAAGGCAACGTTGTATGTATGTGTGAGAGATGTGTAAGTTGACCTGCACTTTGCTGTCACATAAAAATACCCACAGCTTGTTATTTCACACGATTTGCACTTGCATGTGTACTTTTTGTCTAGACAATGCTTTCACTGAACTCACAGCATCCACTGACTGCACAGAATTGTCACATTCACCACAGAGTGATTTTTGGTGATTACAAACATTAGATAGTTCAACTTTCCACCAGTTCAATATGACCTTGTACTGGTGTGATTGAGGCTGTATGTTTATGAGTGTGTGTGTGTTACTGTGAGTATTCATTAGTTCACATAATTAGGTTTGTAAGGGCTTTGACTCCCATTGACCGTATATTACTAGCAGTGGCATCTGTGTATGTAGGCGTGCATGTGTCAAGTACCCTGTAGTCATGCGACATAGTCCATTAATTCCAAGTGCTGGGGTTCATGACCTCTAAATCATCAACACAGAAGCCAATCAGCGGCATGCTGCTTAGGGTCGCTGTGGTGAGGATGTAGGAATGGGTGTGATCATTACATGTCATTGGGATAAGAGAGAGAGGTGGCATAGAGAAAGTAAAGTAGTGTCAGAAAGTGCAAATCAGAAAATGTTTGGATGCATAAACAGAAGCAGTCAGACAGCAAATGAAAACAAACAACTAAGACATTATGGCTGAGAAGAGAGAAAGACAAATATTTAGCTGCACACTGTCGTCTATGAATATTATACACACACACGTAGATTGTTACCATCACTGGCACTTGTGTGGCTCCTGTTGAATTATGTCTTGAAAGAGAGTAGCAGTGTTTTCATTACGCAGCCATAAGCTATACCACATGAATCCTGTATCACCCCTTTAAATAATATTTTGTTACTACAGTCGTATCTTACCACCTGTATTCTCCTAACTTGATTTCACAAGTGCCAAAAGCTACACGAAGCTACTGCATATTTTATAGACAAATACCTAGTATCCATATACAGTTTGTTCATAGTTAGACATGAAATAGTATTTTATTTTATGGTTGCTACAGTGCCGGGCATTATTCTCTAAATTATGTTTTACGATTTATTCCAGTACGTTACTGGAACTTTCATCATTTTCATCTTTCATCAAGGGAATAGTAAGCACAAAACAGCAAAATACAAGGCAGTCAGATTTCTGTATAATATAAAAAGCAGATTCTTTCAGGAGCTTTCAGGATTTTATACATATCCTGACACTAAATAATTTGTCAGCCAGGACTCTGTTCTGTTGCAAGCGTGCAGTCAGGTAAAACAGATGCCCATGGGCTGAAGCAGACACGACATCACAGATAAATCTACAAATATAATATTAATGATATTAAATGATACTTTAATGTTCTCCTTGGGGAAATTCTTTGTGGACAGGCTGTGAGGCGCCAAGGGTCAGGGTGTCAATGTCCTGTTCAAGGACACCTACTCATCGACTATTATTTTTACAAAGACACAGGTTTACAAACTCCCAGCAAACGTTAATCTCAACACTTTTATTTTAACAGTTCATTCAATCTGTTTAATAAAAAAAAGTTAAATTTAGCTTCGCAGTTGTTTAGAATGGTAATGACTTGCAGCAGGATCAGCAGGTGCCTCAGGAAATCAAAGTGTATTTTACATTTTGCTTTCATGGCTGTTGGAAATTGACTCCTCGAGTGAAACAGATCAGAGCGGGACCTGTGCCCGATTTGAGTAAAATTGCACTCAAATGGTGAAGGCTGAAATATAAATACATTTAAATGAAATACATTGCAAATCACAGCTGCGATTGGTGTCTGTGTTGCAGTTTTCCAACATTCCCAGGTCACAGTCACAAATTTCTTCCCACCCACTGGTTGCTCTCTGCCTATAATCCCATCACTCTGCCAGATGGATGCTCTACTCCTCATAGCAAATGAACCGGTGGCAGCAGCTCCACCTCGCCTGCACACTGTGACTGTGGCTGATCACTAAAATCATCACATTCTAGTTGTGTGGAACCAGAATTTCCCTGGTCCGGGCTGAACACAGATACACTTTGACATGTGTGGCAGACAAACAAACACACATTGATAGATCTGCACACCGTTTGTGTTTACACACAATTCCGCCCGGGCCATCAGTAGATCTATTCCACCGGTGAGTGACTGGTAGTGACAGGAGTTATAGGCGTCAGTAACACAGAGGTTTGTGTTGGTCGTGACACCAATATCCCCGCCTGGCCTTTTCTCACCTTGTTTCTAACACTTTACCTGCCGGCTCTTACTTTTTAGTTCTATTAAATCTTTTGTATTATTGACAAAGGTTATTATTGCGCTTAAAACAGACCAATATATTGTTGCTTTGCTGAGCTTGGTGCTCATTACAGCACATTGTTTATACACATGTAGTTTCCTTTCGGTTTTTGCATCTACATCTTGCATCTTTGCATCTACAGAAAATCACGTAGCTACATTCTCACAAACGGTTCTGTAGGTGTTAAGTTCAAGTTCAATAAACAACCTAAACTAAATTGTTGTTGTTTTCATCTTCTATCCTCCGCTTTTCATTCTATCCTATTTTTTTCTTACACCTCTCATTGTCTTTCTTACTGGGCTATTGCTAGTCAAAGCTTATATTATTTGCATAGCCCTAATACTACTCTGCCATATTATTTTGTTAGATTTCACAGTAAATGTGGGAAATAAGTGTAAGCTAAATCTGTAAATGAGGCAGACCGCTGCATTAGTGCTTGCGTTTAGTAGCACATTTATGATCTCGTAGAAGAGCTATTTGTAAAGCTGTTTATATTAATGTATATTTTATGCAGCTGTATAGTTTGCTCTTGCATTGCTTATTATGGATGAATTCAGTGTTGCATGCTGCCTTTTAAGTGTGCCCAATAACACTCATTCTGAGGACCTGGAGGTGCAGATGAACAGGCAGTGAATAGAAAACCAAGCAGTACACAGTCAATTTTTATATTAACAATTAATAGAGGGTAATTTTAATACTGGAATGAGGATGTTGTCATACAGGTCATGCATAAAATGACCTTCCATTCACTATTTCACAGCACATAATGAGGGACTGTGACTCATTTCCACAATGTGTTTTTCGTGTCAAAACAAAAATTGCCATTAGGTAACACATGGAGAAGCCACAGCAAATGAGCATGCTTTTTGTTTGCTTGTTTACACAAATATAAATGTAACTTTACTATTAGCCAACAGAGTATTTATCCAGGTGAGAATAAGACTGCAAAGCATATGTGTACAACACAAATTCTGGCAGAGAAAATTCTATCCTCAGCTCTCCAGCCTTATTTCCCTGCTAAGAGATCACCGGGAGACTGCAGCAGCCTAATGAAGGCTGTGCTGTAACTTCCTCCCTACTTAACAGGCAACACTTACTGTTACGAAATGCTTACGCACACATACACATGTGCATGAATCTTTACCCTTTTTCCCCTAGTTTATTATAAATAATTAATACTCTGGGTGTTATTAAATGGGAAAATTATCTTCTAAAAGCTACTGTGCAATAGTTTGATGTCTTGCTTCTTAAACATTAGGAAATGTGTCTCACTCAGAAAAAAAAATCCAGCTTTAGAAGATGCCAAGTCTTCATCCAACAGCAGGGATGTGTCCACGGATCTGTCTGCATTTGATGCACACTACCATTCCAGGAGTTAATTAGACTCGACTTGACTTCGCCCAGCATGCACATGTTCGCCCTCACACACAAACACATGTTCGCTCACTGCAAATAGACCATATCCTAACGAGGTCGATGGGGAAAGAAGAGTTATTAGGCTCGCAGGCTGGATAAACTGTTCACTCCCCTGTGAAAAGGCCTAAGGCCTGGACAGACTGAAAGATGGAGACAAACACAGATGGAGAGCTTGATGGACAATTAGAGACAGACACGCAGATAGACAGATTGCAGACTGTGAGACAGCAACAGTATTTTATGACTCTTTAGTGGCGTTAGTTTGCAGTAGGTGAGATAAAGTGTCATTCAGCTGCAGTGAAATGATCTTTTTTTATTCTCTTGTAGAGGATATGGTTATCTAACTGCCTCTATGGATGACTCTGAGCATCTGCGTAGGACTCACTGATTGATGAGATACAGTCACACAAAACAGAACATGCATGGAATGTGCTCCTTAATTCCTACACAGAAAGACTTTTAGCTGTGTGGCCGTGTATCAGTCCGCTCTGTGCCATCATAGGTAGCTGAATGCATCAGTGCTGAGCTACTCCATCTATCACTGTTAAGCCACGGACACATACACACATACACAGAGTAATCCATCTTGAGCGGGTCCATGGGAACCAATGCCCAGTGTGGCCCTGCCACACATCAATTTGTCACTTACACACACCCCAAATGCAGCCACTATGGATACAGACTGAAAACTACTGCTGCAGCTGCGAATAACCTGCACAAATAAACGCCCTTGTAGCATGCGGGATCGACCCAGATGCAGAGTAGTAGCGGGAGGGTTAGAAGGCTCACGCGTTTTGATCTTATTGTGTTAAAATAACAGGCCAACAAATAATACAAGGGAGAGGAAAGGACTCACGGTACCGGAGAAAGGTAGGAAAAGATGATTTCGTGATGAGAAAAGCTCGGTCCTAACCAATCCTAGCTCTTCCTTGCAGTCAGCTGATCTGCTCACCTGACACAGACACAGAACAACAAGGCATTCAGTATTTAGTTGTTCTGGCTATGTTTTGCTCTCAACTAACTCATGAGTGAAATATCTTGCTTTTGCTGGTAAATGGTAATGGTACCACTGTGTTCACCGACTGGCCCCAAGCTGTCTGCCTGTGGTTTGGTTTTGGGCAGAAAGTTTGTTAGTTTTTTCACAAGCCTGGTGTGATTGAACATAGTGCACACACACTGTCTTTCACAACCTAAGATGTCTTTCTAGTTTGTTCCATCTTCTCTATCATTATTATTTTAATAGCTACCTAAAGCAACAAGTAGTTTTTTGTTGATGGTTTTTAAGATAGTCTAGTAAAAAGGTGCCTATGTGTTTATGACTAGCAAGACAGTGCTGGGCAAAGCAGCCTCTTTTTATTACAAATGGGGGAGGTGTTGAGAGCGGCACTAGCTCAGTGGATAGAGCATCGTCTACAAATCCCAAGGTTAGTGGATCAATTCCCTCCTCTTCCTCCCCAGGTGTCTTTGGACAAGATGCTGAAAACCTGTAGTATTGCCGACATGTACGGTCTGGAACAACAATTTTCCCACGGGGGGAAGTATGTTATCATGATTAAGTTTGGCCACATCTGTAATATGATTCAACAGGGGGCATGTATATCAGAATCAGAATCAGAATCAGCTTTATTCGCCAAGTATGTTGCACATACAAGGAATTTGATTTGGTTTGGTTTGGTCTTTTGTAGCCAAACCAAACCAAACTGGTCTCTTTGACAGCTAGTTGACTTTTCCCTTTGTTTTAACAGTTAAAGGCAGTAAAATGTTATCCCAACTGGTAAGAATGGTAGAAATTAACTTCCCTGTTTTAAACACAAATCTTTTTTTTTCTTCCTCATATTAAATGTATTAGCTGACAGTAGTTTTGACAGCACTAAAGTGTTATTGAAAGATGGAGCTTTTTTGTCGTAATTACCTTAGAAAATCCAACGTGACTAACATTCTGCACCATTACGAAACCAGTTACCATGTGTTTCTTGTCCTTGGTTACGCTAGGCTAAAGCATAAGACAATGGGCATAAATAATAATAATAAAACAAAATCGCAGTGTGTGTCACCGCATGCAACTCAGTATGCACATGCACACATTTCTGAATGCAGTGCTGGGTTGTTTCAGATTAAAGAGAACAAGTGCTCCTCTACCAATGTGCTTTTATGGTTTGTTCTTTCTTAATAATACCTGTTTTCTCACTTGTGTACCTTCATCTGCTCCCCTGCCTTTTCTCTCATTTCTATCAACCCTCCTTCGATGACCAAACCTTCTATTTATCACCCTTCATTCTTCCTTCTGTTTAGATTTTTTTTTGTCCATTTCTTTGTTTTGATCCAATTTTCTTTCTCTCCTCACTGCAGTTATTGTGCTCTGTCTCTGCCTTGTCTCTTGTGTTGCATCTCTCCCTCCTCTGTGTGTGTGTGTGTGTGTGTGTGTGTGTGTTTAAGGGATGCCCGCTGACATAAAACACACATTCCTTCAGCGACTAAAATGAGAATTCTTGTTTATTTGTTCATGTGAAAGCTGTGCAGGAGAGAGATTAACAGAAGAATGGACTGACAAAAGGAAATTAAAAAAGTTGAAGGCAGAGGAAGAGAGAGAGAGAGTGAGTGAGTAAGAACAGCCAAGTGATTCAGCACAATATAAAAAATGACTAATAAATAATTTGTTAGCAGCAGCAATGCATACCTGTACTAATGCAGAGAAGTACCGTAATTTCAAGATTATAAGACACCTGAATTTAATTACAGATTGGTCCATATATAAGCCACACCCTACTATAAGCCGCAAAGTTCCTGCTGCTACGGAGGGGGTTGTCAGAAGAATTTCATTTGTTTTTAAAAATGCTTGTCTGCAACACGACAGTAAATTTGCAGAAACGTGACTGTTTACTCTATCAAAGTAACCAGCCTACTTTACCAGAAAAGTCATTAATCCTCATGTTTTTGTCTTCTTCCTGCGTAATAAAACCACCCAAGTCGTTTACGTCAGTGTCGGAATCGAACAGCCTCCAAACAGCTTCTGCAGACGTTGCGCTGTCCTCTTCATCATCATCGCGCGGCATCACATTCTACTACTGTCTGTCTCACTCTCATTTTTTTTCTTCTTGTTTCCTGTGGCAAACTGTCTGTCTTGCTTTTGCGCTTCCTTGCGCCCCTGGTGACCGTTAGCTGTAAAACTAAACTGCCCCGCTGAATAAGCCGCAGGTTCCGAAGCAAGTGAAAAAACTAACAGCTTATGGTCTAGAAATTACGGTAATATAAATTAGCCACATATGTCAGTGGTGTTCTGCAGCATGTCAAGCTTTATAAGGCAGAAACATTCTAGCTGCAGCCTGATGGAGGTTGAAGGGAAAAGTCAGAGTAGATGAAAAAGAATTAGAAGCCACCAGCAGGCTCCAAAATAAATCTGTTCATTCAGTAAATAAACCCAATTTTAAGAATCGCAGTCAAAGTGCTTTAGATAACCCGCGGCACAAATTTTACCTCAGCATTGACAATGTTATGATAATCAATAAATATTGTGGTTACAAATATAAAAAAATTCACAAACTGCAATTGTTTTTTCTCAAACTTTTCTCATCAGTTGTTTAGTCATCAAACAACCTAGAAACAAATGATTCAATAATATTGTGAACTGAAAACTGATTGGAGTTTTTCGCCCATCTTTGTTATTTTATTGATGTCACGGTTGGTTCTACAGACGCATAAAACTCTCCAGCTGACTGATAATTAAATGACATTTGAAATTGATATTTGACATTGATCTCTATTTCTTTGCAGAAGAAATTTGGCCCCAAATTATGACACACACACACACACACAGGTGAATTTATACAAACAGACACATACTCACACACCTAATGATTGTATTTTTTGCAGTGGTGTATCGACATAACACTTGGTCTCAATACACTCCTGTCAAATCAGGTGTAACAACATCTCTGTCTAATGCTCATTTCCTATTTCCCCCCATTGATTATTCATTCCTTTCTTGGCATATTAGCCCTGAAGCTAGCTCAGAGTATGGTTATAACAATATCTATCCATCTATCCATCCATCTGTAACCAAAATTGTTGCGTATATGTAATCAGCATCTCTCTATCCTGTCATCTCCCTGCTGTCTCTCAGATACGTTTGATAAATGAGAGAAAAGATAATTAAGCAACCTTTATGCAAATGTATTCAAACCCCCTTTTAAATTGAGTATGTATTATTCTGAGGTTTATAAATATATTTCCTTACTTAATTAGTCCCAAATTTATTCATTTGCATCTTAAAATGAAAAATAAATGCCTGTGTTTATGCGGTATGTATGTGATCCTGCTTGAAAAAGCAGAACAAAGATATGAAAAAGTTTTTGACAGAGGGGGGAATGCATCTTCCTAAGTGATGTTTAATTAAGGAGCTTGTCCAAATCATTAGTCTTTCTGTCATCCGTGGTGCCATCAATCACTCTGTGTGTAAAACCTGGCTGGCACAGTGGTCCATAAAGGCATCCATCAAGGCACTTAGCCAGTCAGCATTTTTGCATTAGCTGCACCTCGCTGCTTTTAACGTATTGTTTCGGGCCTGTCTTATACTAGCAAGTCAGTGAAGCACATATGTTAGTGGTTTCTCAGACATTAATCTCATTGTGGAACCTCCTGGCAAATGAGCCGGCATATACGGGGCATGACTTGGAGTTTTGTATGAAGTCAAATTATGCTGATAGCATTCATAATCACGTAATGTCAAGTCTAATTACATACATTTGGCTGAGATGGCTGAGATTCAACCTTATCATAATAAAAATAATGGTAGTGGGTTAAACTAGTCAAAGTACAACCTATAGCTTTTCATCATAAATGTTTAACAGAAACTAAACCAGTAACAGGACTGTATGTTTTTATAGTGATAGACAATGAGAGGTAATAGTAGAAAGTTATTTTGCCTGGAGTTTAACTTTCAGAGGCTTAAAACCTGTTAACCCGTAAACATTGAGTTTAGTCTTTATACATAAAACATGTGCCTACGTTTGCCATAAACCCTTATTAAACACAATTGTTGTAGTATGTCTTGATAATTATGTTATTTACTTTGTCTGGCAATTACATTAAAATAAACATTATTCATTCCACTCTGACAATTTAATTGTATTAGATGAAATTCATTCCACAACGTTATTCAATTTGTACTGTTATATTTATAGTTATTGTGAATGGCTTTGCAGTTACATATGCATATGCAGTACATTAGATTAATAGAATACACTAGACTATTATTCTATTAGACTAACTGCTAAAGTCCTTCTAATCAGTGTCAAGCATATGCTTCAGAAGCCAAACAATGGGATTTTCTTTCAAAATTACAGTAGTTTCATATATTCAGTGGGAGACCAAGGAAATTCTTCTTCTTTAGCTCTAACAAAATTAGATTTCAGCTCTTCACCTCCGCTCTTAGGGTTATATTTGGATTGATGTTACCTCCTGCAACTCCGATGTTTTTACCAGTGTGAGTCAGACCGTAGTACTGTACCACCATCTCAGCACTGATATTAAAGTGCCAGGTCAGACGATTCAAGTGGTGTGTCATGCAGTTTAAGAGACATTTGAAGAGTACTATTTCAAAACGCAGTTTCAATTTTGAATAAGTGTAATGATGAAAAATAGCACGAATACTTAATCTTCAAAGACCTCTCCGAAGTATTGGATCCCAACCGTAACACTTTCAAAGACTTTCAAGTTTACATCTTCTGCTAGAATTCAGTTTGCAATAGCAGGTGTCAGGATCTACAAACAGCTGATTATATCAATTTCAAACAAAACTTTGATCATGAAAACTGTTTTGAACAAAGTTGCAGCCACGCCTGTGGATTTTTATTAAACCGAACCAAGACGAGTAATGAGTTTGCACAGATCTGGAAGCAGATCACAGTGCCCGGTCTGCGTGCGTCTGCAACGAGAACAAATAATCAACCACAAAATATGGAAATGGCTTGCAGGCAGATATGGAGATGATTGTGTCTTCATGTAGCTTTTGGATTGCAGATCTTTTATGAGAAATAAAAGTAACTTTTCACCCATAGTTCTGCCTCTCTCAGTTTTTTTCTTTTCAGTTTTTACTACAACTCCACTCTCTGCAAGCAGCCAACCAACCAAGCGGCATGCAGTCTCTGATTTCATTAACTGCGAGCAGAAAGGCTGAATTTAATTTAGTAGCTTCTCACTGTGTGTAGGACAGACAGGGTGCATATTAACATACAAACATTTCTCCCTGTGTATCTCTGTGTCTTTGCTTTCACTTTAACCTTTATTTCTGTTTATCTGGTCCACTCTCTCGCTTGTTTTCACACATGAACGCACACACACACAGATGAGACCGTGCTGGAATGAATGTCATGAGTTAAGTTCGGCTATTCGGCTCAGTTAAATCTGTTTTTTAATTTTGCACCTGCACACATCATGTGTAGAGGTGTAATGAATATATTTGCGGCCACTTCATTGATGTGACGAGCTGTTAACTGGCTGCAGACAATGAGCAGACGGATCCATTAAAAGCTGCATTGTATTGGACCTTTGCACACTTACAGGGACACATGCGCACGCACACAGACACACACACACGCCGTCCTCCGGTTACACACACCTGATGCAATCCCTGGAAACGGAGACAGTAGTGTTTTTCCAGTTAGCACCACTCACAGCATCACTAGTTGTTTAACTGTCTCAAGGCGGGATTGCATTTTCTTGCAAGATGCTGATTAATGATGCATTGTGTCATTTCACATCTCATAAGAACAGCAGAGAGAAATTCTCATTATCTCATGACACATTGATCAATGGCTCAGTACAGCACTTTATTTTACTTTTTATCTGAATTGGAATGCGCACAAATGCTGAATGCAAACAAGCACACACACAAACCGATACATGAGCTGGAAGATGGTGGCTTCTTCAGAAAGACATGGAGTCCTGACAGCATTCATTAGTCCGAGTCTGTTTTGGAAGATCTTCTATGAGTTGGAAATAAATATTTTTAGTTTGCTGTGTCTAACGGATAATTTCAATATTTCATTTTGAGTTTTTTGTTGTAGAGTATTGTTACCTTCATTAACAATAGAACAGCTGAAGTTACACCACTTGTATCATGTCATATACTGTGGTATAAACTTTATACCACAGTATATGAAGAATTCCTAAAACTTCATACTTTATACTATAAATTATGAAGTTTTAGGAATTCTTCACTTGTAGATTTCATTATTAAATGGTTAAATTGTCATTTTTGTCCGTCACCTACCATTGCAGGTACGATAAACAAACACATATTCATATTCAATCTTACAGTTTTACACAAATGATTAAACTACAGCCTCTCAGCTGCCACCATTCAAACCTTTATAGGTTCTGTTAACGCTGAAAAGATTTATTTTGGGTGCAGCATCACAGTAATGCCTACCCATTTATTATGTAAAGGTACGTTGGTATGAAAGCATTTAGTAATTAATGTCTTGTTTAGCTTTTTTATGGACTATTAGCATAATTAGGTGTGTGATTATGGCAGGGCATTAGGCAGTCAGCTCAAGGGCCTTTTGTTGATTAGTGAGACTGTATATACTCTGCTCTCAAATAATAGATATTACGCTGGTTTATTTAATTTACAAATTCCTTGCTGCTTAAATCCATATGTTTCCAATTCTCTGATACATTTTTTTGATTGCGTGTAATTGAAGCATGATATATTATCATTTAGGTAGTTGTAGAGATTACAGCCATAAGAACAAGCAATAGTTTACTGTCATACTACTAATGCCATAGATGATACTCAGTGAACTTGCATATATAGCTTTAGGTATTGTGTGTGTTGTATCAGTGATCCATTTGGATTAGTTAAATATTTCAAGAATTTCTATAGCTGTGCAGCAAGGCATAACACAGAATAAGACTTAAACAGTACAGTATTGTGCAGGAAAAGTGTATAATCCACTTTAATTTACACATTTATTAACTTGCTCTTAAGTTTGCATTAAACCACTGAAGCAGTTCCAGTAGTGCTTATGAAGAAGCGCATAACTTAATGATGCCAATGTTTTTCTCTGAGCACCAAAACCAGAGGGAGAAGGAGAGAACTTGAAAACTGCAACATACTCTGGAACAGAAAGGTCATTGTTGCATCCTCAAAGGGGCATTCTCCAAACAGCATGCTTACAGTGAATAAAGGTCTGTCACGCTGATTTGTGTACATACATTAATGCACAAGCATCCCAATTCAGCTTTTTCAGCCGACGGCTTAAGTGCTGGATCCGTACTGTTTGTTCTGCATAGAAAAATGTGCTGGAACATAAGTGAGTGTCAACTCCCTTGAGTTCTATGTTTAAGGTTAAATCCACACTAATTGTATTGACCGTCTGTTGCCAAGAGATTACTGACAGGACACCCCCAACAGGATCCATCACAGATGGTAGCCAGTCAGTTTGTTACATTTGCTTCAACTTGATGCACTTGGGTATCGGTTTTTGTTTCCACCGAACACAGTGGTCACAGTGTAGAACCCCTCAGAGTTTTGTCAGTGACAAGATTTAGGCTGTTTGAGACCAGCAAAACGGCCTGGTAGCTCAATGGGTTAAGTGTCAGACTGGGAGGCAGAAGGTCGCAGGTTTGAAACCCAATCTGACTCCTCGTCCATCCCCTACAGGGACTACCGAGGTGTGAGTGTGTATTTATAAATGATGCACATGTTGTTGGCCAAAAGGTGAATGCTTTCTCTGGATAAAAAGGTTACTGCCATTTGTGCACCTGGCTTTGTAATGAAATGTCAAATTAAAGGTAGTGATACACAAAACGGCATGATAGCCCACTCCGATGAGCAACTGCTAATAACACATTGTAATGCCTGGTTCAGTCATGAGACTCACACTTTTGGCTATTATTCTTAAGCAACTAGTTTTTGTTGTGTGTGAAAATAACACACAACTAACGTACAGTCATAAAATGAATAGTCACAGATTTTAATCTTTGGGAAAGGCTGGGAAGAGCTTCACTTTGAGTGTGGATTTTCTGGGTACCAGTATGAGGGAGAATGTGCAAACAAAGATATACAAATGTGGTGATACAGCAGAAAAAGTGCTGCGGTAATCCTCTGTGCATAAGCACCTGGTACCTTATTCTATAACTGTGGATAGGATTTCATTCTCAGGGTCATTAATTCCTTATAGACGCTCATATTGATTGAGGAGGACCTCTGGTGTTGTTATTCAGCTCAGACCAGATGGGTTGTGATTCAGTTTGTGTTGCCTGAAGGTGACTGCTGGCTGGGAAGAAATGGGTGAATAAAGTCAAGATGGAGATAGCGGGAGCAGGAGGGACAGAGGGAAATTAGGGATACGGTGAAGTGGAGAGCAAGAAGATATGAAGGAAACAGAAAGAAGGGAAAAGGGAAAAAGAACAAACAAGTGAGGTAGACATAACAGATAAGGATAGAGCAGTGAGATATGTTTTATTACAAAACCAAGGAGATAGGTAAAGAAATATGGAGGAAAGATAATGAATTTGAGATGTTGTGACTTCTTGTCAACATGTGGTTGCACTCCTTCCATGCCTGGATGACATACAGAGAAAATGGGGGTCTTAATCAATTACTGACTTCCATTTTTCCATGATTTTATATTCACTCTGTTCCATTTCCATTAGCTCTTTATGCTAATGAGCTGTTACATAAGACCCTCTCAATGGCGTCCCAACGGGTGGTTATTTACGTGTTGTCAGAAAAAGGGATTATGCATTCATGTCGACTGTCCATGCACACATACAAACATTAAAGTCAAATGCAAATACACTGAGTTTTTGATTTCACTACCACTTACACTGCAGAAATAACACAGTGCTTTAAAAGTACAAAAAAGCTAAAGAGACGCACAGCAGAGATCCAAGTAAAGTCACAAAATATACATTGTATGTGATCGAATGCATAAAAAATAACAAATAGGCGTACACACAGTCATGACTCACAAAGAGGACAAAGTATATTTTGTCTCCTGTGATCACTTTCTTACCGTTCCTTTGTACAAGGAAATGCCATTATCTGTGGTTCAGAAGATGTAAATAAAGAACATGTTGTTCTTTCGTCTGGAACTTTGCTACCAGGGTGAGAATGGACTGAAAGGAGTTAATTGTCATTGTCAAGCTGAGTGCCCTCCTACCTGTCTGATGGTAACCTGTCTCTGTTCTTTTTCCACTATTCTTCTCCCCATTTTTGCACTTGATCCTAAATCCAGTTTTTCTTTTTTTTACTTCTTTAATCTCTTTCATTTCTCTCTAAACCAGATTCTATCTGCACTCCTCACCTTCTTTGGTCTTTATTTTCTTTCCTCAAATATTACAAAATCTATTTCTGTCATTGCTTGATTGTTTATACATATTTCAGACCAATGTGGAAAACGAGGTAAATAGAATATAGTTGGGCTGTGTTTGTTGGTAAATTTCCCTTGTGACTCAAATGTATGGCTTCCATGGGAGTGATGTCGTACTTTTTTCTCTTCTTTCTTCTCTCAGGTTTAGAGAAAGTTGGTCGTGATTCCAGTTATGAACAAGAAGGGAAAGTTCAGTTTGTGATGGATGCAGTGTACGCAATGGCTCACGCTCTGCACCGCATGCACCGGGAGCTCTGCTACGGATACCCAGGCCTCTGCCCTCGCATGGCCAACATCGATGGCAAAGAGCTGCTCAGCCACATTCGTGCTGTCAGATTCAATGGTGAGTTTTGGCAAAGGACATGTTCAGAAGTTCCAACATATTGGTTTCACTCCATAGATTTTATTCATTAACCGTCTCAGTTACCTCTCTCCGTAGAGTTGCTGCTTTTCATCTGGATGCATGCAAATACTCATGCAGGCAGGTCTTTCACAGACACACAGCCACCACAAGATATTACATAGTAGAATGTCCATCTGATCTTAAAACCCTTCATAAACATCCCCCTCATGCGTATTTTTCTTCTCCCCGTTTCTTGCATCATTTCAGAAAAACCATAGCTAATAAGCTCAACAATTAAACTGTTCTGCTTTAAATACAGGCGAAACAACCATAAAAAACATTTTGTTTTGTGTGGACTCTAGTGAGGTTTTACATTTTTGGTTATTCCTGCTGCTTAAGAAACAAAAAGGAGACATTAGAGTCTGCAAATCGCTACGAAAGTGTACAGTAATCCTGTCCTCTTAATGCACCCAGACATGACTAATTCAGGTTTGTGTTAACAAAGCTAAAACTCAGCTACTCTTCTAATCTGTATAATCCTAACGGAAAAAAAGCATTGCCATGTATTCCCCCATCAAAATTAAGTTTAGCTTCTCTCAGCAGGCTGTGTGCTTATGTTTTGCTCATCAAAAATAATTTGGTCTTGTGTCATTTTGAAACTTCAGTGCTGTATCTTTCATTTCCCCTCTCTCTCACCGTAACAAATTTAAGTGGGTGAAAAACGTTTACGCATTTCCTCCTAAATAATATCAGACACCTCATTTGAATTGTCTCTTATTAACCCCCCCACACACACACGACCCAATGTGCTTGTACCTGTTTCTGTGGCTGCCTTTTCATTTCCTGTGATCCTCAAACAGGTACTGTGTGGAACGTGGAACGTTCGGTGGGTTAGAGACTAGCAAAGCAGGAGATGCAGGATGAGAGTTGTGTGGTGAGAATGGCAGAACTGTTTGTCTGATTTAGTTGTAGAGGTATGATTGAAAGTGTGTGTGTCAGTGTTGTCCGTCATCACTAAACGTGTCAAAAGACAATTTGCTCTGATTGTACTTTCACAATGCAGCAGCTGGTTTGTACAAAGTTATAGTTAGTCTAGAGGGCTGGTATATCATCCTATCACCGCAAGGTCACTTTATATCCTCATGAATCACCTAAGTCTTGTCATTTACTGAAAGTTTCCTGGGAATATTTAGAAAGAGGTTAAAGGACTAGATTAGCTAAAATTATGAAAATGGCAGTTATATGTTGACATTAACAAGCAGACACCCGTCCCTTTAGATGTTTTATAATCCATCACACCCATAGATACCTTTATAAAAAGAAGCAACACCTTCAGTAAAGACCAGAACGGTATTTTAATACATATGTGGCTTGGTGCCTTTCTAATCTCGCATCACATGGTGACAGATCTATAATCTATAAAAATGTAGAATCTACTGATCTAACATGTGAAAGTCTTCACATAACTAAAGAGTAAATAACTAATAGTACATTTTACACACAGCAGCTAGCGGTCACATTTAAGATGCTAGGGCTTCCCACCAGCACATGTATGCATCACTGTGGCAGACCTTTAATCAAATTCATGGGCAGGCCCAGGACTGGGCTTTGATCCGTCATATACACTTAAGGACTAAGTTGAAACTTGAGCTCACAGTTGTCATGTTGAGTTTTTTATTCTTTTTTGCGCACAATATGGTTGATTTAAATTAATATTTGTTCCAGCTTCCACATAATAGCTGGTGTTCATTGCTGAGCTTATTTGTTTGCTGGGTGATAAAACAGACAAGAGAAATTACGCTCATAAACTGCACAGAGTAATGCTGCACTGGGAAAAAAGTGGGACATTTTATATTTTCATAATGTTCATTTATCACTGCAGAACTTTGAAGTGATGATTTAAAGTAAATACTTAAAAGGAACCTGTGGCTTTACGAATTTGCTCTGTGCCATTAAATAAATGGAAGATTATTTGCAGCAATGGGTCAAACGTGGCAGTTATCAAAGTCTAGTTCTTTTAAGAAACATTCAGTAAGGAGTAGGGCTGCAACGAGTCCTTGAATTATTCGAATACCTCGATTTATAAAAAATAATTGAGGAATTTTTTTAGTGTCGAGGCTTCGTTTACGTCATATAACTTGCATTAAACAGCAATTTCTGTTTGTGTTTTATACGTACTGGTATAATTGACGCGCATTCATCAAAGATGGGTAAAGAGGACAACGCGGTATAGTGTTTACATTGTAAAACTGAGCCGGCGTACCCGAAAAATATTGCTCAGAGTGACAGTAAGTTATTGTGAAGCTCTACATACTTTGCTTCGTTAATTACCCGCAGCAAACCTAAAGGATTGTTTAATCCGAATTAATTTAATGCAATGCAGAACTAATTTAAACTCTAGCTAGCTATAGCTAGTTATAACGCAAAGTATTTGTGATTATTGGTTTATCAAGGTTTATCAATAACCATAGCCAATAGCCAATTGCTTGCTTATATAAACAGCTCTTTTTTTAATGTGATATATTGCAATAAATATTGTTTATAACGCAAAATACATTTTATATGATTACTAAAATAATCTATAAAAAAATGACAGAATTCTTGATTCCAAAAATACTATATCGATAGTTGCAGCCCTAGTAAGGAATCAGAGACTTGAGACCTGAGTTCCTCTTGTGTATCATGCTATTTTTCTCCTTCCTAATTCTTTTTTTTTGCATATTTGTGTCATCTAAATTGATTCAGATCATTAGACAAATTGGCCCTATGTGAAAAAGTAACCTAATAACTGGTTGTGCAACTAAAATTGGATAACTGGCAATAAGTCTTTCACATCACTATGAAGGAATATTGGCCCACTGTCTTTTGCATAATTGTTCAGAATTCAGATCCACATTGAGGAGTTTTCTAGCACGACTTAAATTATTAAGTCATGCGACAGCATCTCAATTGGAGAGAGCTGCCCCACAGCATCACACTACCACCCCCTTCTGTTTTCTTACTGTTGGTGTAATGTTTTATAAAATGCTGTTAATTTTGCACCGGATGTAACAGGCAGCATACATTTAATAAATGTCTTATGTACACAATATTTGGTGTATTTATTACACCGAATATTTGTCCAAACATTGGGGGATAATCAAGATGTTGGCAAATGTGACAGGCCTTTATGTTCCTTTTGGTCAGCACTGGTCCAGATTCAGATTTGGTTTTTATTTTAGTCAATAAAAAAGTAAATAAATAAAAAGTCAGGAAGGGGGCAAATACCTTTTTACAGCACTAGCATAGAGGAAGATCGATGGGGTTTGTAGAGTGGATGGTTGTTCCTAATATCTGGATAGTTTCATCAACCCAAGCCATTTAAGTATCTAACTACTTCGTGTGTTTTAGTAAATATTTCACTATAAGAGTAGTTTTGCTAATGATGATGAGATTGGTATTTCCAAAGCGAAATTATGGAAGATAGCTCTGTAACTGTCTGTGTGTTTTTGGAGCATGAGGACAACTGGAGAGAATAAGAGTGCTGGATCAATATTTACAGACTTAAGCCTAACAGGCAGCAGTGACATAAAATGAGGTAGTGATGAAGAAGCAAACTAATTAGTAATTGTGCCTCCTTTGGGACTCAAAGAAAACTGCAAGTCTTATGATTTAATTTATTCAATTTTGGCTAAAATATACTCTTCATGGTAGGGTGGACTCCATTCCATGATAAACAAAAAATGTACCCTACAGAAGCATTATTTAGCCTTTCAAAATGTATTCGAACAATAGTTTGATGAATGACATATTTATTTAAAATGTTTTAAAAGGTGTTGATAATAATTTCTGTTTAAAAAATTGAACTGCCCTTAAACACGGCAAATATTCCAAAACACTTAAAAACCATATACTGGCCCACACAAACACACAAACAAAGGTTGGTGCATTGCAGAGCAAGCAAGCCGAACAATAAGGAAACAAACCCTGTGGCAGCAGTGACACACCATGCTGCCTAGCTTTTATTTGTTTAGTTTATTGGGTTGCCCAAGTAAACACACAGATTCATTCACACAAAAAGCATGCAGAAAGAAATTGAGAGCTATGCACACGCGCACACACACACGCACACACACACACACAGTCCAAGGTTATTGTAAATTGTGGAAGTAATCTTGACTCAAGGTCTAATTTCATTTTTTTTCCCAGAGCTCATAATTGCTTTGTTCTTCTCAGCCCAGACTAAGGTTTCATCAAAAAGTTACATCTGAGTATTAGTGTGGGAAATGTTGTGATATTCTACATTAGTCCTAATCAAGTCTGTAGAAAAGTTTGAACTGTGAATTGTCACTAAAGAGCGAGAAACATATTTAGCCAACTGAGTGTAACGTCGTGGTGCAGGGGGCAGAGCAATCAGCAATCAAAATACACGAAAAGATAGAATGATGTGATTATATCTTTTGAATTAGGGATGTTTGCTTGATTAACACCCGCCTTCTAAAGGGACAAGGACGTTCTTGACCTGCAGTTCTTTCTCTTCACTCAAACTGAGCTAAAAGTTATCTGAAATAGTTTTGAAAAGATAAGGAACAAAATGGCAAATGCCTCAAAAAAGCAAAATTCAAACAAAAAAGAAGAGGAATCATCAACAACTGGAATTGAAACATATATGCTGGGTGTCTGGCTTGAGGATACACCTGGTAGGGGATGGACTAGGAGTCAGACGGGGTCTCGAACCTGCGACATTCTGCACCCCAGTCTGATGCTTAACCCATTGAGCTACCAGGTCACTTGGCCAATTCTGGCTTTGTTGGTTTTAAGTACATCCCAAAGTGGCTTCTCAAAAGAAGATCTTGCTAACATTAGTTGCTCCATCAATCTTTTGTCTCTTGTTACTCTGCCATGCTTTTTTATTTCTTTGATCCCTTGTCGTGTCTCTGTCCTTCAGTTGTCTCCCTTTCACCATCTCCTTTATTTTCTCTCTCGTCAACTTTCTGTCGGATTCTTAGCTGTTCTTGTTTATTTCTCTGCAGCTTTTCTCTCCTTCTCCCTCAAGGCATTGACTTAGCAATAGTAGACCACAGTTTGCACATATCTCTTAGCTTTTTTTTTCTTTGTTATAAAAAATATAGACATAAAGAGGTAAGACATGACCCAAAAAAGTAGCTTGGTTTGATCTGTCAAACCAAGTCTGTCATTAAAACAAACATTTGTAGACGTTAAACAAAAGTGAGGACAGCAATCTTTTGTGTTTTTACCCATATGCAAGAAAACTCTCACTGTGATCTCATTACTGCCGAATTATATTAACTCCTGCTGACAGACAAGATGGACAACGCCATGGGAACCGAATTGGTCTAATTAGAGCAGCTCGACTTTGAAATGATGAACTCTGCACCTGGCTGAACATTCTTGGGGGGAAATACATTGTGGACATGGGAGAGGGACAAACCAGCTGGAGGGTGATGAACTTCCCTTCCTCGTAATGACCTCAATGAGGAAAAAGTGGGAGGACAGGGGTAGTAACACTCTTGGAGGAAAAATACATCTTGGAAAATAGCATTGGGGGTATAGAGAAAAAAGAAAGATGAACTGTTTTGCCAATAACAGCTTTTGTTTAGAAGTAGTACTCTATTCTGTCTAATGTAGCAACTTTCAGTTTATAGTAGTAGTTGTAAAAAACGGATATTGAATACTGAAGACCTAGCTCAATAAAATGACCTTCAATAGAACAGGCAGAGGATTCACTGACTGGAACATATCAAATATTACTGGGTCAGGTTGACTTTCTGAAGCACAGAAACAATTAATTTAATATTGAATAGCGGAAAGAGGAAGAAACTTTGAATTAGACAGGCAAACATGGTTCTGAGACTAGCTAAGCTTAGGAAAGGACAGGTTATTTAACAACATGTTTTTTAATTCTCTTATTTTGTAAAATAAATCTGTCTATACCAAGTATAGATTGCTGTACATTGAATGTACATAATTTTCATCGCGTGTCTCAGTATAGCAGTTCAAAAATAATAACTGGATTTAGCTATGATGTCTTCATAATTCATAATTTGCCTTCTTCTTCCTTCTGTTTAGGGTTTAGTGTTTATCCAATTTACCAGGTGACGTTTAGACACAAACGTCACCACCGCTCCATGCACCTGAACACATGCACTTTTCTCTTTGCCAGCTGTTCAAACAATAATTTCCCCATTGACCATGATCACTTTTTGGCAATGAGAAAACTGCACTGTACTGGATGGACTCTTCCTATGAAAGAGCTTAAACAGAAGGAAAAAATGATGTCAGATGGAGAATTGTCTTTATTTCACATGTAGTGAAACACATTTAGATGTAGGAACCTTTACAAACACCAGCATTCATCAATGTGCTGACTGTGTGGGATCCCGCAGACACAAATCCGTTTCTGGCAGACTGGAGAATTATGTCGTATCTGGCTTTCGTCTGACGAAACAGAAACAACCTGCATCGTGTGATTGACTCTGTTGAGAGCTACTGCTGCAGAAGCAGCCAAATGAACTCAGAAGATGTCATTTAACAACAATGCAGGCTTCAAGAACAGGATAAGGCACATTTAAAGTTACTAGTGTAGTGGGAGCAACAGGTTTAGCTTAGTAGTTAAGAACCCTCCTACTGACTTTGAATAATGCACTATTTCATGCAGCTCTCATGAGCACAGCAGAACTCCTTCGTCTCACACATAATCTCCTACTTACTACCTGCTGCTCGCTTACAAGCAGCGAGTAGGAGATTATTGACATAATGTCCCGCCTTATACAGGTGGTATCACCTCGTCCGCCTGGTACTTCACATCCACCGCTTGCCAAAGCTGTGCGTGTTGCTGGTTAACGAATCTTTCAGCATCTTGTCAGCATAGCCAGACAACGAGAGTCAGACTGACTGACAGACTGTTGGATTATAGCTGCAGAAAACCAGAGCACATTGTAAAAAACAGTGGCCCCACAGACTGACAGCTCATTACTCCACTGAATATGGTCATATCTGTTCCTTTGGTTCTCTGTTTGTTATCTTCTCAGAGTTCTGTATTACCTCCTGGCAACTGCGGTGGGCTAATGTCTGCAAGATAGACAAGAAAACAGAATAAGAATAAGGAGAATTAAAAAAATTACTAGTAGACAGACAGGCAGGCAACTGCTAGACACAAAAACAAGCCAGAATTGGAGCAGAATTGAGTTTGACGAAATGAGGGGCAGGAATAATAATTTATTAATGCACATCCTAACACATTGCTACATCCATCATCTGTGCAGTTCTTTTTTTAATATTCTGATACCAAATATATGTGTTTCTGTCACTAATGTGTTGTTGACAGAGATTAGATTCAGCCAGATACATTATGAGTCTGTCAGCTGTACAGACAGGAAGAATACACACGCTCCTAATCTTCTGACAGACACTGCGCAGGTGAAACCTTGTCTGCATTTCTTAATTCTTACGCTGCGTGTGCGCTTTGATGTCAAACTCACGGCACACTGTATCTTTAGGATGGGAGGAGGCGACTGGCTTTTCAGTGGCCAGATAAGTTAAGAAAGCGGGAAAATGATTGCCAGATTTCTGATGCATTTATTTACATAGACTGATAAAACACTGAAACCTGTGTAATACTATCTGTTCTCTCTTTTACCACGTCGTATCTCCTCTTCACTCTGCCAGGTTTGGTAATATATCCTCCTTGTTTCTCGTTTTGTTGATTTTCTTTGTCCTTTCGCTTTCATTCTCTCTAAATTGTATTTCTATCCTCAGTTCAGGCTGCGTTGTCTCCTTTGATCAAGCGAATACTGGCCCTCTTTTTTTTGTCTGTTTTCATCGTAGTTCTTTCTCTTCTCTCTCTCTCGTTTTCTCCTAGACTGCAGTGAATGCAGATCAGGAGGCTGCTTAAATTAGTTTTCGGTAATTACTGTAGATTGCCATACAAAGGGACCTTGTGTTGTGTGTTGTCTACTGAGGATGGTGTGTGCAGTGTATTGACTGTCCCAGGGCAGAGGTCTTCCTCTCTGTTCTGGTCCACAGTTCTGCTTCTTCTCAGGTCTGAAAATATATTTATGAATACTATATTACCCAGAATCTGGCAAAGTCTCCTGGAACGTTACTGATTCCATATCTTATTGTATGTTAAGATCCACTTCTCTCATTTTATCTCTCACCTGTCTGGAACGGAAGCAGTCTCCTCGTCACACTCTGTCTTTGGACATTTCTCGGTAGTGATGAAGCGGCTCCTCTGGACCACCACTCTGACAGGGAGTCTTCTCACTGAAATCAACCACGCTGTATCTCAGAGATTTTTGTCATTTATGTTTTTAAATACTTCTCCATATTCCACCATTATATTGTGGAATGTTTGAACAAGCTCTTCCTGAGAGTTTCTTCCAGTGTTGGTTGTCCACCGTGCTCCTCTACACTTTTTTGTTTGTGTTTCAGGAAGGGAATCATTAACAGGATGTGTAGGTCAGGAGCTTCTCTACTTTTAAACATTATTGTCTGCTCGGTGACTTCTCTGCTTGTTTTTTCAGATTAGGACAGAACACAGCTTGTTTAATTTTAGAATCGTCTTATGTGTAGGAGGACACACTGTGGATAAAAACAGATGTTTGTTGTTATTATGGCCTTTTCTTGTGCCATCATTATCTCATTTTCCTCAGCCAAATAATTCCTTGTCCACCATTTAGATCAGGACCCACTTTAAACATGTGTTGTTTATTTTGCCTGTCTCATTATCTATTAGCCTTGTTTATTCAGACAAACTCTCCCTCCCTGTTTTGTTTTTTTTATTTCTGCTCCGGCAATGCATAGTGATAACAGGGAGGCTAAGAGGAGGGTGGATGACTTTACAGGGAGGCATGGAGAGACAGAGGGTGGCGCTTTGAAAATGAGGTAAAAAGTGAGAGGAGGGGATGGACGGACAAAATGTGCTTTGAACAGGACAAGAGAGAAAGAGGAAACAGCTGCTATAGGAGGCAGGAGGGTTAACCACAATGATAAGTTCACAGCAAATACAAATAACTAGCTTAGAAAAGACTCCCAAAAAGTTAGTTTATGTGACAGAATATCCACAAAGGAGGAGAAAAAGCGGAGAAACAGGGATTAGAGTAAAGCAGTTTCTTACTTTCAGTTATCTCCTCCACTGAAGGCAATTGTAAAGAAGAACAATATTTTTGTGGGATGAGTTGGGGCCTCATTATTGCTTTTCTTCTGTCATTTCTTATTCTCTTACTGTGCATCTCTCACTCTCGCTTGTGCCCGTTTCTGTCGTTCTTCCCTATTAGTGCTATCGACGCATAGCACACAGATGGAAGCCTGTTGGCAAAAACTCAGATCTCTCCCTCTCTTTCTCTCCCTCTCTCACTCATTCACACAATCATGTTTTATTAATGGATGCTGCAGTCTAGTTTTTGCATCTCCCTGTCATAAACATTTAGGTTCTGGTGGGGGAGACTTGCTATTCATCGTTGGTCTTTCTAAAGTGTACCAGGCAAGGCTGAGGGCTTTTTTAACAATCGCTCTACTTATTCCTCTCCAGCTCCTTTCTTTCTCGATCTGTCCTTCCCTCTAGTTCCAGGAACAGGAAGCGGTCCGGGCTGTTCACACACCTCTCTCGTTCGTATCTGTCTCTGATAGCTGGGGAAGCTTTAAGGCCTGTGCTTAATTGATATTTGTATGTTTTCTGTAGTTCTTCTGTTTCCCTCTTTATCTTTCCTTGCCTCCCTAGTATTGCTTTCTTCCAATCTCTGTCAGACTCAAAAGGTTTGGAGTCTTTTGAGCTGCCTTTCTCCGTGATTTCCACACATATCTCTCTCTTGTTCACCCTCATTTTCCCTCACTCTTCTTTTGCTTTCTGTCTGTCAAGAGGACGGTTTGATGCGTCTCTGTTATACTTGTCTTCCTCTGTCACCTGTTCTCCTTCTTCCCCTCCCCCATTTGTCTCCTCCTCTGCCTCTGTTACTACAGCTAAGGGTTGAGGCGTTTCTCACTTGTTTTTATTTTCCTATTCCTTACTTCTCCTTTCTTTCTATGAAGCTTTTTCTTGGGTTAGTACGATTCAGTTGAGCGTGAGTGACACTGAATATATTCTAACTTCAGTGGCACAGCAAATCAATTTTCCTTCTACCTTCCCTCTGCCAATATTACAGTTTCACTCTTATTTCACCCTTATTCTTCCTCTGTAAATTTTTCTCTGACTTCAGGTTAATTTAAGCTAAATTTAAATTCACATTGACTTCTTCGCATGAAATATTTCATTTAATATTTGATGTCCTGCTACTTTATTAAAGCAAAAGGTCATGACCTGTGAGCTTCCCTTGTAACTCCTGAGCAAACTTGTGAGTGCTATAGATCTTATTGTTGAATCCCAGAGGGGGCGCTTCAAACATGGCAGAGAAGCTCCAGAGAGTTGCCTCTGGCGGGTAGGGAAATGGTTTCTTGCTCGAGGACACTTCAGCAGAGTTCGTGTCTCTGTGATGTCTTGCTACTGCTGTGGGAAAACCTTGGAGTTAAAGGAAAATTATTGCCAGCGCTCAAGAACAGAAACCACTTGGGTTTTAGCCATTCCCACCGCTCTCAAGCAGTCCAGTCTCACGGGAAATAAGGAAGTCAAATGCTGAGAATTAGCTATTTACCTTAATTAGAACAAGAGAAACAATACATTTCATTATCATGCATCTGCCTCCTGGCCTTGTGTGCACTTTCTGTGTCATTTAGGAGCTTGTCAACTTGCTGTAGGTAAAACGAATGCAGATGAGGCAAAGACGAAATTAGCAAGCCTCACAGAATACAGATTTGGAGTTGCACTGTGTAGAGGAGCATCCTTTTGTAATATGAAAAAAAAGATACACTATATCACGTTCTTGTGACATATGAACATTAAGAAATAATCTCAAAACATGTACGAATTCTTAAAATTAAACCATACTAATGTTGACTGTACATACATATTTTCTTCTATATAAATGATGTGCTGGATAAACAGAACAAAACAGAAATTCATTAGACCAGTGAGCCTGCCCATCTCTCCGTTATACCAAAACATTAAACAGACGTGATGAGAGGTTGTCAGCTACCTGTTGGCTGGATAATGCCAGCTTCTGTCATTCCTATTGTATGAGTGTTTGCGGTAATTGCTGCTGCTCTTAAATGTGTGCCGTATTTATCCACCTTACTCAGAAATTGTCAACAAATGACACAAACTCTGTGAGGTTGAATAGTCATTTTCTACTCTAGGTGGCCACTGCTTTGAGAGCAAACTGCCTACTTTTACTCTGCGTAATTTAGAATACCTGCCAGCATGTCTCTGCACCAAATGACTCTTTTCTTTGGTACACCGCCTTAAGTTTGAAGAGACATGAAAAGGGAATGTCAGCCAATAGGAGGAAATATGACGTGTGTGACTCTATAACTTCTCCCTGCATTTATGTCTCCCTCATTCTGAAACAACATGTACGCACATATGTGTATTTTTTTTGTTTCTTTGGTATTTTTGTGCTTGGTACTTATTGCTATTAGAATTTGCTGTCGGTTACAAAACGGTTAGTAAATATAGTCAAATGAAAGATAGTCAAATTAAACAGTCAATTCACGCAGGTCCTTGTTGGTGAGTCCTGCACTACACAACCATTGAACAGTAATTAGCATTTTGTCTGAGGTGTATTAGTATTCTCATTGAATGTAGTTGCAGGTGGAACTGCGGGATCGGGAGAGTGTGGTCTGTGGGGACATCAGTGGCGTCATACTGAGCGCTCAGCACGCAGTGAACATACTGATTACGTATGATACACTAGTGTGTGTTGTCTAGCAAGCACATTAATATACAACAAAATCACTGACGTGAATGGAAGGGTCATTATGAGAACTATACCATTTAAACATCTTCCCCTGTTGTGCACAGTGAAAGGCCAAATTATCCTATTACAGGTTTTTAGCTTGTTTCAGTATATATTAGGTAACGACTCAGAGACAGGTCAGTAGAAATATCACATAGGACAATACTGATGTGTAATAACAGTTATTAATCATGCCATCAATTTTTATGTTAGTGTATGAGCAACCATCTTACCATTATATGTATATGTCTTATTACCAATGGCTGCAGTGACAGAACCGTCTGTCTCAACCGCTCTCCTGCCTTTGTCTCTCTTCTGTCTCTGTCCTCTTTAGGAGTCATATTTACTGTCCACCTCTTTAAGTTAGTTGTTTCTATTTTTCACATTTACTTCCTTTGATTTTATTTCTGTTCTTTTTTCTCCCTTTGTCTCTCGTGTCTCTTTCATTATCTGGTCTCACTGTTTCTCTCTTGCTTTCCCTCAATAAGGTAACTTTATTGATATATCTTCAGCATCAATATCAGTGACTGATAGCACACAGGTGGATTGCCCCAGTGCAGTTCTTTCCCGATGTACACTGTAATTGGATTTCCTTTGTGCTACGCCAGATTCAGCAATTTGATTGTATCGTCACATAAAAGAGACCGTGAGTAAGACAGAGAGGACGAAGGATAAAAGGTGTTGAGCCTTACTGGTGCTGGGAAAACCTTAGAGGACACATAAACCTATCGATGCATGTGTATATTCGATCACATGCACACAGCGTAGAATACAGACTAAAGGTGCAGGAGACTTTGCTTGTTAGGAAATGCTGCCACATTACATTACATGTATGTCATTTGTTTACCTGGGCATTTTTGCAGAGGCGTGATGTTTTTGCTCTATACTTTTGATTACAAATCAAATTGTAATACTCTGACATTAAATGACCGAGTTAAGTACATCTTTCTAACGTCTTTGTTCCAGGAAGTGCCGGCACACCTGTGGTTTTCAATGAGAACGGAGACGCCCCAGGACGATATGATATCTACCAGTACCAGATCACCAACAGATCTACTGCTGAGTATAGAGTCATTGGCTCCTGGACCAATAAACTGCACCTCAAGGTGAGATTTATTCACGCAGACACACAAACACAAAAACACCCCTTGCATTTGCATTCAGAGCACGTGTTGACACGTTGTGATGTGCAATTACATTTTCCCACAGAGTTAAATCAAAACTAAACTATTTCCAGCTTGTCCTGTTAGTCACACTGATCTCTGGGTATTAAAGCCACAATCCATTTCCAGTAATCCAAAACATATTTTGCTTTGAGTGGTTTAGGGGGCTTTTAAGGGTGTTATAGACCAAATACTTCAGGAGGCTGAGAGGTGAACATCACTGTGAGCAGCTGCAGAGTCTGAGACATCTGGGGATTGATTTGTTCGAGGTGTAGCTTTTATTTAGGAGCAAAAATTAGTTGGGATTGAGAGTTTTTTTACGAGAAAGCGTGGCGCTATTCTTAAAATCAAACGGTTCCGTATTACACACCCACACAAGGTCACCCACAGATACGTATACCTCTACATAATTTAATGCCCAAACAAACCGAAATCCCATTGTGTCTGTTTATGGCTCTCTGGCACAAAAACGTGGTGCTTGCTCTTATAAATCCACCCAGGACTTCATTAGAAAAGCCAGATGACAGATGAGAAGACTAATAGACGCTTTCTGGCTGATGGACGGCCTGGCTGTCTGTGAAGGGTGAGACTGCAGCAAGACGAAGGACAACACATAGTTAAGACACACAACACTGGCCATTTTGACAGATGTATTGAATTTGTAAGATGTGGCGGTGGTTGCTGGTGAAGGTTTTAAGCTACTGGGATATTGCTCAGGTGGAAACAAAATAATCTGTGGTTAAAGATACAATCATACACAGTAGTCCGTTATTAAGTAATTAAGTGATGAAATTCTTAACTGGGCTTCTGTTCTTTTGGAAACTGCTAAATAAATTGTATAAGTGCATGTGATTAAAGAGTCTGATAAATTATAAGCGATAAATGTTAAGAACATTTCTGTATATGTGTGAAAGATCAAATCAGGTCCATTTCAACTTTCCCAGATAAGTTGTTCCTCCCAACTATAAATTTTTTTGGACTGCCGCATTGTGTGCCTCTTTAAAACTCTGCTCACTCTGCAACAGACGAACCTCAGGGATTTGGTATAATGACAGTGTATTACAACCACTCACACAACCAAGCACACGTACCAGCCATACGGAAAGCTCAGGTATTCACTAGAATGCCAGCATGACACAATCACGAACAAACAAAATGCACACATGAAAGAACAATCACACACAACAAACACGCACATACACAAACGGTAATACAGATGGCCTATTTGTGCCAGATCTGATTATGGTCTGATTGCTGGCTTTTAAACTAGCTGGTGGTAGTTTTGTGCCTGTCGGCTCCCAGGAAATTGATAAGAGGATCTGCTTATGCTAATTGCTTTCTAAGTTGCCCCGAAGACTCACAGTCTGCAGGTATGGAGACAACACAGTGTTAAAGAACTCGAAACACACAGTTATGTCCGCTGTAGCAGATGGCTGCCAATCCTTGTGCTGCATAATGTCCCCCAAGAAGGTGGGAAGTTTTGTGAACACTGAAATGATTTCAGGTTCATTAAGCTGCAGAATCAATAAAGGGGGAAAATTTCATCTGCATATTGTCTAGCTTCTCCTGCTTCCTCCTCTCCTGTCCTCAGGTGGAGGCAATGCGTTGGAGGACAGGTGACCCGTCTCTTCCACCCTCTGTGTGCAGCATCCCCTGCCGGGCAGGCGAGAGGAAGAAAGTGGTAAAAGGTGTCCCATGTTGCTGGCACTGTGAGCGCTGTGAGGGATACCACTATCAGGTAAACTGTAAGATCACAGATGATTTACTTTACTAACCTTTAGTAGGGAATATCTCTGTTATAGAGCAGCAGAAACAATGAGACAAAAACTCTGAAGAAAGTCCCATTTGTTTCAGGAACAAACCTTTTCTGCTTGCTGGCAGCAAAAATGACTTTTATTGTGTCAGAACCTGGAAGGTCTCCGCCAGTTAAAATTTATCTGTCAAGAAAAATGTAGATTTTGACCAAATTTCTAACAGTGTTGGTAGAACTCTCACATCTGCTTCACAATTAAAGCCTTCGTGAGTCCCATTTGTTGAAAGGCTTTTAAAATAAATCAGCTACAGAATGTGTTTCAGCCACTTCGGTGGTCCATTTTAGATTTATATATGCAAAAAGAACCCCGCAGATGCTATTATAGCAAATGGAAGTGCGTAATTTGAGGTGAGGGAGAAGGGCCTGATCACACATTATAAAGATACATCCCCCATGTTAATTATATTACGGTTGGGGACAATTTGGCAGCCCATCATCCTCCTTATTAACATAGAGAAATTCATGAGTGAGCAAGCATATGTGTAACGAGTTCCCTTGTTCAGGAAGCAATAAAACAAAAAGAAAATATCAGCCAAAACAGTGGGCGATACTTGTCAGAGCGAGCAATCAATACTCGGATACATGCATCTGCTGTTAAATCAAATATCTGCCGACACGTTTAGGGTGAATTTGGGATTTTTGATCAGTATGTGCACAAAAATGTGCAAGTATGTGCTTTTTGTTTAATCAATGAGGTTTACAATGTGGGGTTATTGTACAGAAGCGTAGCCTCTTCCTTCCTTCCTTACTTTTGAATGAAGACATGTTTTTTTTACATTATGTTACACAAAGGCAGAACCATTCACACTTACAAGCAATTTAAAGTCACCAGTTAAAAATAATAAGGAGAATGATAATTGATAGTTTACTGATTCCCAATTGGACAGGCAGCTGCATCTTAGGTGCCAAGAATTTATGACTTGTTGTCCAGGGACTGTTGGCTGTTCACACCCTGTATGGCTCCAGATTGTGGTTTGTAGTCTTTGATGGATTTTTTTGAGGAAGAAAGAAAAAGCTTGATCTGGAAAAGGGTAAAAGGTTCTTCTCAAGGTCTTATGAAGTTTGCTCTCAACAGTGAAACAGCGTTAACTCTAGTGTGATTGTGTAAATAATGATGTTTAATCATAATGACATGATAGAATACTTGTTAGTACGTTTGATCGACAGCCTCAAAATTGTCTCTCACCCCAGGCTTCAGAGTTCACCTGTGAACTGTGTCCTTATGAAATGCGACCTGATGTCAACCGCACCGGCTGCGTTCCCATTCCCATCATCAAGCTGGAGTGGCACTCCCCCTGGGCCGTGGTGCCCGTCTTCATCTCCATGCTGGGCATCATCGGCACCTCGTTCGTCATCGTCACCTTTGTGCGGTACAACGACACGCCCATCGTGCGAGCTTCGGGACGGGAGATGAGCTACGTGCTTCTGACGGGAATCTTCCTGTGTTACGCCATTACTTTCCTCATGATTGCGACGCCAGACGTAGGAGTGTGCTCGTTCAGGAGGATTTTCCTGGGCTTGGGTATGTGTTTCAGCTACGCTGCTCTGCTCACGAAGACCAACAGGATACACCGCATCTTTGAACAAGGGAAGAAGTCTGTAACAGCACCCAGGTAAAGACAATGTCCCACCTGGCTGTGAGTTTATGGATGATAATGGGTGGGTAGCAGTAGCTGTAGAGGCATGTGGGCTGCTCCAAGTGTGTGTCTTTTGTGCAGTGAAGTGTGGGTATTGACACAAAAACTTAACCTGTACTTTTTTTCTTACTAAACTGCTTGCGATCATTATTCTTCATTTTTTTATTCTTGCATTATTCATGAGAGTCGTGAACTCACACTCACCTATTGTTCTGTTTGCACTCAGTGCGAGTGACTCTGAGAGCGAGCATCAATTTAGTGGCTAAAATGTTAATGCGGGATTAAATAGCGCTAAGTTCATGTCCTTGCTACCCAGATGGTCATGTGTTTTTTTCAGCACTGTCCAGCTGTAAGATTTACCTACGTACTGCTGTTGCTAATACATATTATATTTTTTTAAATAATATTCCAAATGTTATCCAAAACATATTCCTGGACAAACTATTCAGTTGCATTGAAGTTGTTTCTGTTGTTGTCTCTCCTTTGAGCCTGGCTGCCTGATGCAGTTTCTTTAGCAAGGGTTTGAAGAAAATCTAATCTTTTGATTTAGTATTCTATGCCTCAGATTTTTATCCTGGGTGATCATCACACTCTATTCAGTGCAATGTTTTATTGAAACTGCTTTCTCTTACTGTGGGTTTCTGGGAATGTGGTTGATGCATAGAAATGTATTTTAGTTCTGCGTATAACTAAACATCTTGCTACAACCTTTTTATATAATATGGAAAATAAAATTTATTGACCAAAGACTTTATAAAAATATAATTTGAAAAACTATGAAATGCATAAAATGCCTCAATTAGAGTAATTTTCTTCTGGCAGTGACACATTTGTGAAGTGCACATCATTTTTCCATTAAAAGAAACTTTATATTATGGGTTGTCCCACTTGAAATGAAAACTCTAAACTCAGGCATCACTATTCTCTTGCTGCCACTCCAGCTCACATCAGTGATAATCTCTTTTCCAGGTTCATCTCTCCTGCCTCCCAGCTCGTCATCACCTTCTCCCTAATCTCCGTTCAGCTCCTGGGCGTGTTTGTCTGGTTCGTGGTGGACCCTCCCCACACAGTCGTGGATTATGGTGAGCAGCGAACACAGGACCCCGTGGCGGCACGCGGCGTCCTCAAGTGTGACATCTCGGACCTGTCCCTCATCTGCTCCCTGGGTTACTCCATCCTGCTGATGGTGACATGCACAGTTTACGCCATCAAGACACGAGGCGTGCCGGAAACCTTCAATGAAGCCAAGCCCATCGGATTTACCATGTACACCACCTGCATCATCTGGCTGGCATTCATACCCATCTTCTTTGGCACGTCACAGTCTGCAGAAAGGGTGAGTATCTGTTGAATTGTGTGTATCTTTAACTCCAAGCTTAGTATGTACTGAACTTGCATACTTTAACTTCTGTCTTTAACATTTTCTTTGTGAACTACAGTCTACGGAGAGTGTGAGTATATAGCCGTTCATCCCCATCATCTTTAGGATTTCTTAGTCTGCAGAAAGCTTGATACCATAATGTTTGTACTGTACGTCTGCTAGTCAGCATGTATGTCCTTTACCTTAACTGTTTGAGATGTAAAGCAGTTTTCTTTGGGAGATCAAAGAAAATGTGTGAATGAATTGACTCTTAAGAAAGTTGCAATAGATTTAGATGATTTCAGTGTGACAGTAAATACAGATAGTAACTCACTGACAGGCAGGTTGTGATGGTTTGCTCATTGGCTTTGTGAGCATGACTAAACTCTACTGAAGCAAATTTGCAACATTAAGTTTGGAAAATGTATTTGTGAGACAGACATTTACATGCATTGCTGTGGCAGAAAAATATGTCCAATCTCTGCCTGCAATCTTTATTATTAAAATGTAAATCTCTGCACTGAGAGATATTAGACCTACGACTGTAGTTGTACTAATGGCTTGGTTCCTGTGAGTACATTTCCATGGCTGGTGGACTGGATCTATGCCTAGCACTTTCACCTTCCCTACTGCACTTTACACATCCCATGTGCACTTTCTTGCATTTCTCAGGGAGACAATCTGCTATGTAAGTGACTAAGTGATGATGTGACATCCTTTAAGAAGGCCTCATCTTATCAGTTTAGAAAAATAGGAGAGGATCCAGTCTAATCACACATCAGGGAAATAATACTATCGCTGGATGCTTATTAGTGTTTTCACTTTGCTCACTCTGGGTTTTTTTTCTAGTCAATGAAGCAGGATACCTGCAATTAACTTCTTTTATTTCAAAGCATTTCATGCAATATGATATAGCTAATTACAATGATAACGTAATAAAGACAACACTACTTGTTTGCTTTCCCCTGTCAGGAGCTCAGATCTAGTCCATGGGTTTATGAGTGCTGGCATCTGGCCATACTGTATATTGTTAAGCATATATCTGGGTGGGGGTGCGTTTATGTCTGTGTGTGTGAGATGCTGAAGTATCCTGTCTTAGTGGATGGTCTGAATAGTGTCCGTGGTGTGTTTGTTCAGCTAATTAGAATGTTCACCAGCGACTCTGCATTTGCATTGTGTTTGTCTGCCGTGTTGTATTTAATTGGAATATCCACCAGCGCACATTTGTGTGTCTGTGTATGTTGTTTCTAATTGGAATATCCTCTGGAGTGTGTGGCAGCTGGCTGGCTAACAGAGCGAGAGCAGAGGAGAGGGAGGAGAGAGAGGAGTGAAAGGAATAAACAGGTAATGATGTGACTCACTGATGGGGCTTTAATAAGGAGCACTCCACCAAGGGCATAGGTTGGATTTCAGTGTGCGCAGGAGAGCTACACTGAAGTTAGTCTGACGTTAGATGACAACATGACTCACTTTATAATTAAAGTTGTCAGTTAATGGCCATCATCTGTTTAATTATCATTCAATATTAGCAGTAGCCTGATATAAGAATGAACACTACTTTATTCGTGACTAATGCTCCGCTGTTCTCCAACGCAATTACTAATAATTTCTCTTAGATACTTAGCAGGAGCTAATTCTGTCATCAGAATGTTTAACTTAGTGTTAAAGAAGTTGTCATGTCTTCATCAACATGAAGGAAAGCATTAGCACACCACTCTGTCTTCAAACAATTTCTGAATGCAATAGTTGTCACCCTTTAAAGTAGATAGCAACTGTCAGCTATACACAGGACCCTAATTACTCTCAATGGACAGTGAGAGGCAAATACTGCAGAGCAATGCTGACGTCAACAACTGGTTGCCATATTGGATGTGTCATCGAATGGACTTGACCTTTGGTCCACTTTTTAAAAGGTGTTTCCTGTGTTTTTGTCTTTAGGGTTTGTTAAAGCTGTCACATCACTCCTAACTCTTGTTGCAAATCTCTTCTCAGAGTCTCTGTCAGAGTCAAAGGCCTGTGTTCCTGCAGATTTCTTCTTGTCTTTGTCCCACCCCGGATCTACATGCATTTTTTTTTTCTTTCCCCAAGTCAATTTTTACAAATTAAAGAAATTGACATTGACCGAGGAGCTGCTTCTTCCTTTGTCCTATGGTGAAAACAGCACAATAGTCAGAGCAGAGCATAGTGAGGTGAAGCCTATGGAGCTCATTAGAGGGTACAGTATGTGCTCGACAGGGGTTACAACACATAACCTTCCACCTAAAGAAATACAATATTCCTTCAAGGCTCATTGGTTGAATAAAAACCCTATGTACAATATGGGTATATAACACAGATACATAATTGTCTTTTATGCCCTCCTACAATTACTTTATCTGGTTCATTTACTAAGAAAATTGAGATTCTGTCGCAGCCTTGTCTTCTCCCTTCACCCACTCTTTGTCACATGCTTCCTTTCTCCCCTCATGTTATTATAATTGATTTTAACTCTGGAGTTGCCTCGTCTTATATTATCTACACCGTGTGTGTCTCTGTCTTACCACTAATTGTTTTGTTTTATCTTACAATGCAAATCTCACTTATGGTCCCTCATTAACAAGGGAGACCTAACCAAGACAATCACAATAAATACATTATACAACAAGAGTAACATTGGTACACACACTAAAATACATTAGTAAGAACAGAACACCCATTTTTCATTTAATCTCTACTTTCCTAATCCCAGAATACCCAGAGTGCTCTTTGTCAAGCCAAGGAGACGGTGAGATGCTGTAAAAGTAAATTCAAGAAAGAAAAGATGAGAGAGAAATCGTAACCATCATCTACTAGGAAAGTATTGTTTTGAAATAGGTCATACTACCGTGCAGAATCTGCTTGCTCCGAACAGCTTTTACCACACCTTGTAGAAATGGGAATGTGAGTGCACACACTACCCTGTGACTCTCTCTGCTTGTTGTGAAGCCCTAACCACATAGTATATGCTCTCCATCTCTGTGTCTGCCTCTTCATTTCTGTCTTACACTATCAAAAGAAAACCATCGATACCTTCCTGTTCTCCACTTGTATTAACTAATAATAATCTTAGTAGATACTTTATTGGTCCCTTTCGGGAAATTGTTGTTGGACAGCTGCCAGACAGTACATATTGGCACTAGTACAAACTTTAGTACAAGGACACCTCGACATGCAGCCTGCTGGGACTGGGAATTGAACTGCACATCCTTGGATTCAAAAACACCTGCTCTACTTACTGAACTATTATTCAGCCCCAATATGGCTTATTATTTCATACCTCCAACAGAGGAGGAAACAACCACATTGCTGCATCACCGCTTTCTGGTGCGTCACAGTATGTTTTTGAACCCTTTTTTCGTTCTTGTATTCTTCAAAACCTTTGATTCACAAGTACAGAAGTAAATACGATTTAGAAGCTGTTTTCCTGCATTATCAGGTACAGGATGAAATGACCACTTATACAATACAGTCTAAACCCAGCTGTGGAATAGACTTCTGAGTTCTGTGGCGTAGTAATGGAAGGGTATAACCACAACATTGTGAATTTTCAGTTTCTCTGTCACTTAAGGTGCTTTTTATCCTCACCTTTGCACTTTGTGTCTCTCAAAGCCTCATATTTGTCATTATCTGTCTGTCTGACACCTTCCCCATGTCTTACACCAACCCACACAGGTCCAAAGCAGGACCGAAGAGTCTGAACCAAAACATCCCCTTTAAGAAGTAAAGAACAGCAAATGGCCTTACTTTGAGAAACAGTCATTATTTTATTATGTTTGGTCCCCAGGAGTATATAAAGAACACACACAATCTATCTCAGTGACTCAAAAATTCATCTCTGCCCCTCACAACACTCATACATATACACACAATGTCACGACTTCCCATCCTCAGACAGATTTATGGCTGTGACTGTCCCAGAGGAGAACGGGTGACCGCCCAGATCTTTACCGAGAGTAACCGTTGGTAATCAATCTACAGTAATCTGAAGAGGATGGGGAGACAGAGGAGCCGAGAGACAGGGAGGCAACATAAAAGCAACACGATGAGACAGAGAGAGAGAGCAGAGAAAGTGGGAACAATGGTGAACTAGAAAATGAAGGAGGATGAAGGGAAGAGAGGGAGTTAGAGGAGAGAAAAAGTCGGCAAAATGGAAATATTTATCAGTGTGTAGGAGTACAGAGTAAGAGTGACGCTACTTTTAGCAGATAGCAGACAGAGAAAGTCAGAGGAGGCTGGGATTTACACAACCCGCAAAGGCTAAAAATGGAGGAAGAGAGACATGTAAACAACAGAATCAGGTTTATTCGCCAAGTATGTTGCACAAGGAATTTGCTTCTGGTCGTTTGTAGCTTCTCTAGGACAGTACAGACAGAAAACAAGTACATGAAAAACAATACATTAAAAACAAATTACAGACAAATTATAACAAGACAGAAGGACAAGACAGTGTGTGTGTGTGTGTGTGTGTGTGTGTGTGTGTGTGCGCAGTGTGCTGAGTTGTATGCAGTTTGTTACCATATAGCAGCAGCAATCAGTTGTTCATTAGTGATATTGCCTAAATATAAACATAAAACATAAAATTGAGACACAGTGAGAGAGAAAAAGAAAAGAAATCACGTGTGGGATGAAGAGAACCTGAGATGCTGAGAAATGTCAAAATCACACAAATTAAACATCTACACATTACAACCGACTCTTTTGGAGTCATATCCTTAACACGGTGCCAGAACATTTTTCTGGTTTATTGTAACACACAGTTTACTTTAATACTTCCAGCTGCAGTCCATAAAATATAGAAAACTAGGTGGTTAAACAAAACATTTTCAACATTGTTCGCATTGGCCACGACACAATACATGCTTAATTGGTATTGTTGAATTAACTCCGTAGGAAGTGGCTCTCTGTGGTTGTACTGGCAAGATGGATTTAGAAACATAATTATTCCAATATAGCCATTTTTGCCAGGTCGTAATACTTTTCAGTATATCCAAATGTACACGACTTCTAGTGCATCAACTTCATGAACAGTATTGTTGGGGTGATTATATTAAACAGTCTGTGTTAAAGATAAAAAGTAGTGGAATGTTTTGTTCATTTTAAAGGAATTGGTTTTGCACTTTTATGGGTGCATTTTGGGTGAAACTGGGGAGACAGGGCACATGTAAGACCCTCACATGGGACAGTAAGATGTTTAAGGATGGCTGGGGGCCTGCCTGGGGGGAACTTGCATAGAGGCACAGTCTCTATAGAGACTATACAGTCAATATACACATGCATATGCACGCACTATTGGTCTACGTCCACAAACACATATACTTATCTACGAATGTATTGCTTTTCCTCTGAAAAACTCTTCTGAGATAGGCAATAAAGACACTATAAATCCAGACTTTTCAGCAGATTTCTTTGTCAAGACCCAATGCAACTTTAATTTTCATCACTCTTATATCCAATTAATGACTGTAAAATGGTGGAATCAGAAATTAGCTGTTTATTACGTTTATATCTCACGTCACTGTTGCTATTTTTATTTCACAAAGCTAAATAAACAAATACAAAAAGAAAGCCTCAACATAGGCACTGTTCGGTATCTGATTAACTTGTGGTGCTGGCCATCTCTGTTTCTACCTTTTGATATGATATTGTTTCTCTAAAGGCAATTAAAAGAACAAACCATAAAACATCCAGTGAATGGATACTATTTTAATCAAAACAAACCATATTAATTTATCAGAATATCTGGGCAGAGTCCCTTGTCTTTCAAGCTGTTGCTGTGCAGATGCAGTTACTTCCATGTTGTTTCTGAGAATGGCTAGGAAATACACGTACCTATGGTTTTGTTGTGTCAGAATCAAAGCCTTGGTTTGGGTCTGAACTGGGAATAAGAAAAGAGTTGTAAGGTACTGCTAAGAAGTTAGAATTGTTATTTTAGGTGGTGCTCGTATATCAATGAAAGCTGGATGTTGCACACTGGTTTGTTGTACTCTGTGTATTCTTGTACAAACCTGAGTTCTGATCGTTTTGGTAACATTTTTGTGTGGATATTAATGTGTATTGTGCTGATATACAGTAAACTGAATGTGTCTGTTTTTTCACACCACTTTGAACTTTCATTTGACTGCATCTAAACATTGTATGTCTCAGTTTTCACTAGAATAGTATTTTTCTCCATAGTTAGCATTTTCAGCATGACAATGTGACACAATATAATTAGAACTGTAAGTGATGCATCAATACAACAGTATCTGTATAAATCTGGGTGATTTGTCACATTTCTTCCATCCAACAGGTAATTTAGAGGAATTAAAAAGATAAATAAAAGATGTGAATTAATTGAGTTGTAATTTAATACAATTTATTTAGTTCACAGACTTGTCCCATTAACCTTCCAACGCCTGAAGTAATTCATGGCATTTTTATTTCTCATCTCTTCTTGCTTTTTGATGAATGTAAAAACTACGAATTGACTTTACTTCCTGATGTAGTTTCTGAGAAAAATTATGTTTACACATGATAGCATTTTTTTTTTAAATGTTGATAAACTGTAAATTCACAATTGAGTAATGGCGTGCAAAACTCAACATTTGTCCTGAGTACAAAAACCAAATGAGAAACAACAAATGTGCCTCTTTGAGCAATGGCTCAAGTGCTGCTAACGGTTGTTGAAGATGTTTACCTGTAACAAAGTACAAACAGTAAAAGTAAAATGTCCTCGTCATGGATATCAGCAAAATGTTGTATTTTGGTCTAGACAACCCAAAATGTGATGTCCACATATGTGGACGCCAGGTCCTAGGAGGTTAAACAATGACAATGAATAGGGACATGGTTTTATTACCATTCCTTCTTTTTTGTATAAGTTTCACTGTAATTCCAAACAGAGTTAAGACAGTTTAGTGTTATTTTCAGAAAATTATACATTTTAGATCCATGTTAAAAGACTAGAGACACATTTTTTTCCTGACAATCTGGACAGCATTCTGCTAACTGACAACGATCCATGTCCATGCAAGTCTTTGCTAGGTATTTTAATTGGCTAGAGCTGCGCACAGTGGGTGCACAGTCCTGTCAGTTTGGAGAGAGAGCACTATTCACAACAGGGCCGTCTTCACAGTATGCATCACAATGAAACCTTTATGTACAACTCAAAATTTGCTTGACCTGAGACTGCTGGCCAAGGCTCATGCAGATCTGCGAGTCAATAAGAGCTACACTAACAAGCTGTGCCACAGCAAACACAAATGTAACATCATTTTATGAAATACCATGTGCACTCTTTCATGACACCACAGACCTTACAGCGCTATAGATTAGACAGAGAAAAAAAGTCTCTTAAGTGCTGTTTTGTAAAAGATAATGAGGCACTTGTGGAGAACAGTGACCAGACTTGGGCCCAATTAAGCTGCACTGACACAAAGTTAAAATATTACGGCAAAGAGTGGAGAATTCTATGTGTCAGAGCTTTTCTTAGAGGCTTTTTCATCACTGCAAAATGTTTGAAAAATGTGTGTGATGGGTGTGGGAGAGAGTGCAATTTGAGGATTTAACAAGCTCTGGCTATGAAAGTAACTCTTTCATGCACAGAAATTTATATAGAAATACATCTCCTCGCACCTTTAAATAGTTTTTTGAGCAAAAATCTTTTTAGAAATTCTATCTTGAACAAATGTGAACATGTTACACCACAGGTTTATTTGTATTACTTCCTTCACTAATGAGTTTAATTCATAAACCTTTTCAATGTTGCTGTAAGGAGGCATTTAGAGTTTATGATACTGTACCATAATGATTTTTTAAAGGTATTTTACAGTAAATACTTCTCAATTTAATTAAATGTAAATGTCCATTTTCAGTATTATGTATTAACAAAGTCTGAAGTCTGACATTCAAACAAATCGGAAAAAGCAAAAGAGTGCTTTTATGTTAAAAGGTGATAGACACTGGATTCGTCATGACCACATTTTCTTTTCTTTTAAAAAAAAATCTTGTCCCCCTCCCATGGCTCAAGTGATTAAAATGATGAGTGGTCCCATGGTGTGAGTGGAAAGAAACAGGAGGTGTCAATTAGACACACAGAGAGATGAACGATGGCACGCACACTCATGCAGGAGAGTTCGACGCTAAATGGCAGTGTGAAGTTATTTCAGGACCCTCGAGCTATCAGAAAAGTCACACTGCCTATGAAACGCTTCTTTTAGAACAGGCAACTGTGAAGGATAGCTAAATTAATTATTAACATGTTAAATGATGCAGAGCTGAGACGAGTATAAGAGGAGATGGGGGGAGGGGGCACTGTAGACAAACAGAACATATGGGGCAAGGACACATTTAAAAACATTTAAAAGACAGTTGCAAGGTACTGTGAATTGTTGAGTGCAGCCAACTACTAACTATAGTATGATCAGACCTAAGTGAGTCACATGGAGACGTGTAGCAGTGTTTCTGGGAATGAGAAGACATCATGGCTGATGCTTTCTTGTTATTTTTCTCATTTTTTCTGAGTGATTGCTGATATGGGACGTGACACCAGTGACCAGTAGACTTTTTGTCTTTTCTGCTTTCCCCCAGTTGAGAGCTTTGACACAAAAAGAGAGAGAGTGGGTTCAAACGTCGGGATCAACTGAACATGAGCCGCAAATGAGATGACTTCAGTGCAGCATTTTTAACTTTATCATTCTTATATGGAATTGTTTTAGGAGGGTCTAGAATATTTGTTTTCTCCTGAGGCATGTGAAAGAAGGTTTCAATGCCTGTAGTGATTCCAACTCATCATCAGCCAATGAATGCTTCTAAAGTTATGTTTTTACCGGAGCTACATCACGTTCAGCAATGTCAACAAACAATAACAGACAGCTACTCAGCTGCTTGGCAACACACAACACACAGCTAGTATTGTCTTAATTTGAGCATTTGAGCTGCTCTGCGTCCCATGGGGAATATTCTATTCGTACCAAAAACGGCGCAGCCATGGCAGAAAGGACTGTTTCTCAGTTCACTCACTCTCCTGCGCGGCTTTGTCTTTCTCCTCATCACTCTCTCTCATTATTTCTCTTTTCTCCTCTGTCTTCTCATACATGTCAGCTACTGATTGTTCTCCCAAATGTTTCCTTCCTCTTCTGTTGTTTGCTTGCTTCCTGTTCTACTTTGTCATGTTTATTCTCTCTGCCACTTACACACAATGACTTTCATATTCCCACCATCTGTCTCCCCCCCGCTCTCTGTAGCTTTCTGTCTCCCCTTCTCTTCGCTTTTGGCGAAGCTGGCCATGTTGCTGGCCAGAGCTGTTTGATTTCACCACCCTTTTCTCGCTCTGTGGTACGTGTTAAAGGAATTTCAATAATCACAGAAGCAGCGTAATACTAACTAAAAGTTTATATCGGGTCACATTTTCTTTCATATGCAGATAATGATACGTCAGCAGATGTGAGATGCATTGATTTATCCTCATTTGATTGTTGCACTATACGTCTGTGTCTCTCAGTCAGTGCATAACTGGTAAGAGGTATGAGTGGTGTATGCGTCTGCTGTGTGGAACAGCATTGTGTAGAGTTAACTCCCGTCACCTAAGCTGCTGTTCACTGTGCTAGTACTGGAGGAGCCAGCTCTCACCCCGTCTCTTCTGTGGTGTGTATCACAGAGTTTCACTTATGTATGGTTGTTTTCCTGATCTTATTCTGTCAAACAATAACAACCAACCTCCCATTTCTATTGTTTAAGGGATATCAAGTTATGACAAGTTGTCATATCGAACCAAATATAGCAGATAAATGACATAATGATAAGATAATAGCTGTGTACCCTTAGGCTGTGCCTCAAGGCGGTGACCGAACCTTTGGCCGCTGCTCCGGAGTTACTCCCGGGTACAAGAACAGTCAGAGTTTGAACAGTTGTGAAAAATAAGCATTGTTTTCCAAGCTTGTGCCCTCGCCGACACCTGTTTACACGTGACCACGGAAGCAGCTCGGCAGACTGCACAGCACTTTCTTTCTTCCTCTCCTGTCCACCTGCTCATCCTCTACTCGCTGCGGTTGCCTCAGCAACCAACGCGCAAACACCTCACTCTCGCCGAATATTGTGGGATCATCAAAGTAACTTGAAATATGAAATTCGTGCTGCGGCTCAGTCTTGATCCACCTCGAATGCAATCTGTTTCACAAATACTATTTGATGGAAATTATTCAGTTGCATCTACTGGGCTTTGCAAGACAGGATGTCGGGGGAAATTGGAATCAGAACAGCGCTTTTGATTTGAAAAATGTCAATAAGGCTCTGCAACCAGTGTTTATAAATGATGGTAATCACTGATGTAATGAGATTATGGTTAAACAACAGGGTGCTTATGCTTTAAGAACAAAGTGAAGAACAACAACTGTAATCAGCTGTTCACTGAGCACTAAGTCAATTAGTGATCGCTGACATTGACCACCACTTTGGCTGCAGCATCACTTCCTTTCACTCGCACACTACTCTACATGCAAGCACAACACAAAGCCAAGTATCTTCACACAGAATCTAGTGTATTTTCTTTCTCCTCTTTCTTCCCATTTTTCTCTCCTGTTCTCTCCCCAGGTGTTAAAAGCACATCAGCTGTCACTCTACCTCTCTGTTCTTCACGCTGATTCTCCCCTCGTCACGGACCAGAGAGTCCGCGTCTGTAAATGTTTTAAATCTTATGGGAACACATTGTATGCAGCCGTCTACTTTTTGAGTGTGACTTTTGGGATGATGGAGCGCTTTTTGGACGCATACGTTCTCAGCCATTATCAGCTATGGACAGTTAGGTGGAGGAGGATAGTTTGTGTGTGTGAGCGTGTGTGCGTGTCTTTGTGTAAATAACAGCTGAAAGCCACAACTTTGGACCAAAGGCTGCATGTAATGGAAGCAGCTATCGGCGGACCTGCTGCTGTTTTGATAAGAGCAAGTTCACCGCTTAAGGGAATATCTCCTTTCTTCCCAGTGTTTTGTGCTCTTTTCTTCATTGACTCTTTCACTCATTTTATTTCTCTATCTCGGTTTCATATTCTCCCCTCTCTCTTACTGAAAACATATTGTTCTGTCTCCATCTGTTCCTCTCTGATACTGCCGCTCACTGATCCCGCTATCAGTGCTATTCAACTGAGTGCAATTTGTTGGCAAGAAATATGAAAAAGAAACTGTATGTGAGAGAACAAATGAATCAACAAATTCCCTTGTGCATTTTTCTCCCGTGATCTTTTTCCTCTTGCTTAACTGGTAATCTGTCTCAAGACTGTAAAATAGAAGAAAAATCACTCCTGTGCTGGAGTGTGTGTGTGTGTGTGTGTGTGTGTGTGTGTGCACTCTGTGATCTTGTGGCTCAGGTAAACATCAGTGGAAGGCGTGGAGTGTAAACGCAACAGGCAGAGTTCCTCACCTCCCTAACCAACACACAATGCGATGTTATTGTCCAGAAGGAAAGCATGTCTGTCAGCATTATTAATATTATTATGTTCCATTCAAATTTACAGAGTATCAACATTTAAATGCAAAGTCTGTCTGCTGCCAGTTTCCTGACTGTGCACTCTCATTTCCCTGTGGCTACTGTCAGTGTCATCAACTTTCACCTTTGGGCAGTTGTGTGTTCTTCTTACGCTACATTTGGACGAATTGGAGTTTAAGTCTGACGATGTTTTTCTGACTACAAGCTGGTTTAAATGTGTTGGATTTAGTGGAAGGTGTAGACCTGGGTTTCAGTTTGGAGGTTACAGGTAAAACAAATTTAATAGAGTTCTTTTCTTATTATTTATGTATTTATTTATTTATGATAAGTCAGTAACTATCTTTTTAACATTTTATTAAAAGTGTTTTAAATTTCTTTTCTATAGGTATATTTACCGCTTCTGCATTAAACTGAAATTGAACGCTTCATGTTTTTGTAGTGTTAACTATCCAGCTGACAATGCAGGTAGATGTGTTATCACTTATGTGCCATAAGTTTTCTGGGGGGCACAAATGTGGAGTTGAGTCTCCATACATTTTTAACTTTTGGATATCTGTATTGGATATCCAAAAGTTTCTCTCTGTTCTGCTTTCTGCTTCTTGTCAGGCTGTTGTTACCTCCATCAGTGTGTCTGTGCACTTTTTTGACAATGTGGACGTGACCACTATGGTCTTTCTGTTTTCCTTCCGTCTTTCATTAGATCAAAGTATTCACAGTTCACATTCTCATGTCCCAAACAACCCTTTTTGTTTGATGTTTCCCCCTCTCTTTCCTTCTTTACCTGCTTGGGACTCTCATTCTGTTCCTGCCATGCATTCTTCCTCTATCTGCCTCTCTCCATATAGCATAGACAGCGCTATCCTGATAAGCAACATGTCTTGAGAGCTTGTCAGCTGTGTCAGGGATGTGGATGAAGTCTGTCATTGTATCTGTCCTCCCCCAAACTACTCTCTGAAACTCACCCAGGTCCTGAGGACTATAGTGCTCAGTCTACTGCAGTGTGTATTTAAGTGTGTACCTTGCTGTCCTCTTATTTTATTAGAACTGTCCCCCAGCTTTTTGGCAGAATCGATGTGGACTAATAAAATGGTCTAATTTAGTATAGTGTACATAACAATTCTAACTGTCTGCCTGCAGTACATGTCATCACATCTGTCCCTCAGTCCACTTAGTATATCCTTTGCCTGGTGCCTGTCACAATGTCCACTGTACTGGACACCATCTGTCCACATGTCTGTTATTGTACCTGTGGCTCAGTCTCAGCCGAATAAATCCAGAGTTGAATTTTGGGGGTGGAATCTGTAGTTCAGCACATTCTCGGAGAAACTTTTCTATTCCTGAGGGGCCAAGCCATTCGATACTCACACTTACCAAGAAACCTCACAGCAAAGTCACTTACTCGATACAATAAACCACACCCATCTGGTCTTTTAGCTTGCCAAAAAATGCTGTCATTCTTAAACAAACAAGAGCAACTAGGCAATTAAACAGCTTCATTAGTACCATAATTTTATATACCACTTGATCTACCTGCCTGTATGTCATTGTGACTCATTATTCAAAATGTCTGCTAATTATGCTCCTGTTATACCATCCTTTACTTCCTGTCTCCTCATTCTTCCCATCTGTCCTCCTCCTTTTTCCTCTCGTCCAACTTATTCTATCGTTGGATGGTTACGCAGACCATCTCTGACATCTTGAAATGTGATAAATGACTCCCTTTCGTTTCTTTCTCTGTATGTCTCTCTCTCTCTCTAGATGTATATCCAAACCACCACCCTGACCATCTCCCTAAGCCTGTCTGCCTCTGTGTCTCTGGGGATGCTCTACATGCCCAAGGTCTACATCATCCTCTTTCACCCCGAGCAGAATGTACCCAAACGAAAACGTAGCTTCAAGGTGAGACGGACCTCGGACTTAAATATGATTACTTCAGATGGAATGCAGGTCAATAACTGAGAAACTGGCATTTTTAATAGTAAAAACACTAGTAGTATGATTTTACAGTTTAATGAACTTATGATGATACAGGCCATTGTGACAGCTGCCACCATGTCAGGAAAACTCACCCAGAAGGGAGGAGACCGGCCCAATGGAGAGGTGAAGACTGAGCTATGTGAGAGCATGGAGACCAACAGTGAGTAAGAGAACACAAATGTTTTATAATTACACATATAATAAACAATTTAGCGCTTCATTGTCAGATAAACCCAGATATAACTTGTAGAGTAGTTCTAGTTTAGGTTTGTATCAGACAAACCCGGAAACAAAAGTGCAGCAGAGAAACTGCTAGTTCATCAAAGGCACATGAAACAGCAGCACTGTAAAGGTAAAGTTGAAAGGGTGTAGAGTTTGGGCAAAAGTAAGATCATCGGGAAGTTGGTTCCATCTATGTGCAGCATAATAGGTGAAAGCAACTTCAACTTCAGCTTCATAAAGACCCCCGCTGGGTTTGTATTCTTCAAGGATGTTGTGTATTTTTACGGCCATATTATTGACAGATTTATAACTAGCAGCTGCACTTTAAAAGCTAACAGGAAGCCAGTTTCAAAATATAGTAGAAGAACAGGATTATTGTGCTCAATTCCTCTGGTTCTTGTTAGAACTCTCCAGTTCTCCAACGGTCAATACTTTCTCAGTCAATAGTCCACCCTGCTGAGCTAAAGCCATGGATGAATTTCTTTCCTCTTGCTTTTTGTTTGGGATGATACAACGCTGATTTGGTTACAGCATCGATGTGTTCAGCGCAACATTTTAACAGCAATAAAGCTGGGCAGCAATTTTCCTGCTTTGTTTTCAAATCCAATGTTTTCTTGGCTCTTATCACGTCAGCAATCAGCAGTTGAAATGACAGCATGCTGTGTGTGTGTATTTATGTGTATGTGTGTGTGTGCATGTGTGTACACGCATGATTAACTTAGGTGTATGTGCATCCACTGTGCATGCTTTGACGCTCCATCTGGCTCATCTTTGGTCTGCATTTCTCGCATTGGTTCTCAGTAGGTATTTGAACAGTCTAAGCCATGCTCACCGCACGTTTCGTCGCAGTCCGTCAACCCTGTATGCAGGTGAATAATAGGTTTCGTGCAAACTATACTTTCTGTCAGCACTCTGTTGGGATCATTGTAGAAAATAGGTCACAGGTCAGCCGTATGGGTTAAACTTCTTATTCTGCTCGTAACATATTTCACAATTCCTAAAGGTCCAGGCAGTAATGTATTTATTCATGCTTTAGCGTGCTCTTGAGAAAATATCAATAAAAGCCTTTGGACATTTTTTTACAATTGAAATAAATGGGAAAAGAGCTGCATGCGCTTAGAGTCACTTTGTTTATTTTTATTTTTTTCATTAAGGACCACTATTCCAGGAGAGTGATGGCAAAACATAAGTTGGAAAAGGAGAGTGAAAGCATCAGAGTATAACAATAGCGCAGTTAGAGGCCTGCGGTTGCTGCGAAAACATTGACATTTTCCATAAAATGCCTGAGGGGACACGAGACGTAATGGGTTTGACAAAAAGCCCCAACTACTCAGGTGGACTGTGGATGTGACACAGTTATGTGACCATCTGAAGCGAAATCTGCTCTCAACTGTTCTTTCTTTTCTGTTTCTTCTCCTCTCTCCCCCTCCACTCCTCCAATCTGTCTTGTCTCCTCTCATTCCATTTTTTCCCGTTGCACCCTTTTTGCTCGTTTGAACTCTTTCGGGCATCATGTCATTGCACTTTACTTAATCTGCGTCTACTCCTTCCATCATTCGTCTTCATGCAGCTTCATCAACTAAGACGACATATGTCAGCTATAGCAATCATGCCATCTGAAGGGACCACGGAAGGCGAGAGAAGGTGATTGGACAAGAGAGAGGCGTGTCTGGAGGCAGAGACAAGTCATTGAAAGCCGAATGGCTGAAGAACTGGTGGATGGACAGAACCCAATGGAATCAAAGCATGAGACATTTTGTATTGTTCCGCATCAAACCACAGAGAGGTGGGACCACTCAAACAGTCAGTCAGTGTGCCTGCTTTCCCGCTGCTCACAGCCCATTGGTCCGACCATGAACTTACCTGTTTAAAAGAGAAAAAAAAAGAGACTACATGAAAAAAAGTGACATGCCATAGGACCCTGTGGTGGACAGATTAACTATGAAAACCTACAAAAAAGAAAAAAAATATAAAAGTTAAAATGTGTATTAAAAAAACTCTCAGAAACCCTGTAGACATTATATCTTAAAGGGCAATGGTGGGGCTGGGAAAGAGATTTAACAGATTACATTTTAAAAGATATTTAAAAAGAGAAACGTAAGAGAAAATCTATGAGACTCGGAAATGTTTGTTGTTATTCTCTACTTGTAAGTATTTTTGTGGTTGTGACGATTTTTCATTCTTGTCTCACCGTTGTCTGATGGATCGCCCTTGCATAATGAGATGAGTTTGTTTCCTCCTGCTGTCTTGGCTAACCAGGTTGTAGCCTTGGGTTGTGAATCTGTAAAATGCCATGGTTGAAGCATGCCAGTTTTTATACAAAAAGGAGATTTATTTATAATAAAGGAATGTTTTGCAAATGTGTAGATTGGTGGTCATACTTAAAAAAGTCAAGTTAAGCTGTAACTTTCCTGCTGAACTATACATTTCTGTTGTAAAACTCACATAAAGCGTTAGCGGGGTGGTGAAATCACATGAACACATCAGGCACCAACCTATTATCTCCTCAGAAGATCTTAGAAGTATTCATTAACCTATTTCTATTCAATTCTAACCTGTTTCCTCCTCCTCCTCAAACCTTTCTAGCACTTAGATGATCTCTCAAAAGGTGCAAGCGGACAGGAGATACCTGCAGAAAAATGGCTTGGAAGGAGAGTGTGCGACTAAATGAGAGAGAACGTGATATCATAAATATCTCAAACGTGTGATGGATATTAGAGCAAAGTGGATGTAATTCTCTGTCTTTACACATGCAATGATCCACCAGACACCCCACGTTCGAACATATGAGAGTGCTAAGAAAGAAACAGTAATATCTGTCAATAGTAAATCCATTTTTTTGGAGTGTTGCTATCAGTTATGCTGAAGACGAAGTGGAGGGATAAATCACCATTTACAAGCGGATGGTGTTTGCTACAGCGATGAGGAATGAAAAGGTGTAAAATCCTGTGAGTGTGAATTTGTGTTCTGATACTTTTTGCCATTTATTTTCTGGATGCTATGAAATTCACTGTTGAGCTACTGGAGACTAGACTGGTAACTAGAATCTCAATAGAAGAGGCCTTTCTCCCATAAGCAGAACATCTCGGGTGCACTTTCTTCAGCTGCTTTTTAACTAACAGATCCCACGGATCCAACACACCTACCTACTGATTTACTGGAAAAGATTTAAGTGTGTTTCGTGACCCTAGGACTTTTTTTATGGGTTGCCAACAGACAGCCGTGATGGTTGTTGGTGGCTGTGTTTGTTTAGGCAACAGACACTTCCTACTTTTTGTTATGTGTTAAAAAAACTAAAGTTATTTCAAACTAAACAAGAACATCATCATGAACACAGCGAGTCTAGTTGATCGCTGCCATTACTTGACTTCAGGCTCTACTTTGAGTTGAAGGGACTAAACATATATGGTGTTGCTTAGTATAAATACAACGCTTATGTTTTTTTTCAGGAGAAAGTCACTTGCTTCATTAAAAGTCATTCTGAGAAATGCGTCAACTGAAGCAAACATCTGTAACTTCTGTTCTCAGTCTTAGAATTGATTTATGCAAGCAAATGTTAGCTGTCTGACAAATGTGATAACTGCCGAGGGAGCCTGGGCCGTGTTCTTTGACACTTGTTTGTCATCACTCATGTAAATCTGTCTAAAATTGAACAACTGTTTCCTGAAAGAAACCAGATGGTGGATGTTTTGACCTCATTGTCACTTTGTCAGCGAACGATGGAGCTGGTTTGTGCACAGGATGGATTTGTTGAGATTAATTAGCAGTGACCCAGACTGACAAAAGTGACACAGCACAGGTGTGAAAGACTAATAATCAGCCGACCGTAACCCACGTTTTTAAAACTGAGTTAAATCAAAATGTTTATTGTATTTTAGTTAAGAGCATCAACCTAACAAAAGTTCTGGTCTGGATGACATTACGTGAGAAAGCAGATTTCGTTTAAAGAAACGACTGGAGCAGATACTCATACTCGTGTAGTTATTTTAAAATGCCTTCTTTGAATTGGAAGTAATCCTAATTTGTATGCAAATTTAAAACGAGACGTAATTGGAAATTCTGCTAGTTATTTTAGGCTTGTGTGCCTCAGGTGTGAGCGTACATCCCTCGAGCCCACACTCAGCTGTGCAGCACAGCTCATCACAAGTGTAAGGCAGTACCGGTGAGAGCACGAGTGCGGGGAACGAGCAGGTAGATTATTGTTATGCATTACACACAAAAAAACATCTATGCATAAAAATAACATTTAGAAAGTAGCTACTTCTAAACAAACATACTTAGTTATGTTTCAATAATGACATTATTTCACTTTTTCCTTCTGAAGATAGAATAAAACACAGTATTGTTGCAGATTTCTTTTGGAGGATGTTCATTTAATTTGGGTTTTGTATTTCAAGGATAATTAAAATATGAATAGACGTCCTCAATAACATGAAATAATAGTTCTTGTTAAAGGCACGCTCTTACAAATTTACTTTTCAAAACACATTTTTTGAATGAATGTTCAGGTCTCTGTGGAACACACAGGAAACGCAGCGTGGCCTTTACTTACTCTTATGCACTTAGTTATGTATTATAGGCTTTTTATTTCTGAGCAGCCTTGTTCCTGTGGGACCTTGTTCGGTAAAAGCTGCCTAACAAGGTCAATGGCCGTTTTTCTTATAAGAAACAATGCATCATTGCTGTAATTCTGAATGTTGACCATGACAACTCAGTGAAAGAGAAACAATAATTCCTTTCATTTTTACTTATTTTGTTATTACTGTCTTGTGCTTTGTTAGAATGTTTTAAAACCAAATTCCTGTTTTCACTGACAGTAGTATTGTAGGCAGTAGAGGGCATACTTTGCAACAGAGGAAATAATTCATGGTGTTTCCAGCACACTAATTCAATTACCAATCTCAGACTGCTGCCAGTGCTGCCAGTGGAACAGAGAACAGTGGGTGGCTGAAGAAAACTGCTCTCTTTGCAAAATCACACCTCTTCCCACTTAAATAAATGTGTTAGTGTGTGTGTGTGTGTGTGTGTGTGTGTGTGTGTGTGTGTGTGAGTGAGTGAACAAAACAGCTGGTACTCCACCATGTGTCCGTGTGGCTGCAGCAGCACTGACTTTGTGGATCATGTTAGGCAGAGTGTCCTGATCTAGCTACAGTAGTTTGTGTTAGAATTTATGCAGAGAATCACATTCTGCTTAATTTATTACTTAATATTACCATAGAAGAAGAGTTATGTATGATTCTCTCCTTTGAGGTTGATGGATATTCCCACAACACAAAGGAGCATCGTGTAGGTTGTCCGCTGTTCAAAACTGTTTTTTAAACAGTTTTTTTTTCTTGCACCTTCTCCTCTACAAATTTTAAAATAACATTTAGTGATTGTGTACATCCATAAAAACAAAATTTGATCTAAGTCTCAGTTATTGCTTTTCCAAGTATTTTGCAATATTATTGCAACTCTGGGTCATCAAGATGACCTTAGTTGGGTTTAAATAAAGTTTAAATGACTTTACTCCTCTCTCAGACAATGCAAAAATGTATTTCTCCATGCAGATTTGCTGTATGACTGAACCTTGAGCACGTGACCACGTAATCTGGAAATCCATATTTGTATTGAATTTATTCATACAAATAACAAAAATATTTTTCACTCCACTTTTGCCCAAAGGAAAATGATTTTTCATTTATTTGATTTTTGTATTGTTTTGTTTTCTCTCTTATTATATGCATAAATCCACACATTAGTGTGTTTGTGCGTGTTTGCAGCTGCATGTATGACATTGTGCACAATCATCTGAATTACTACAAGATGAGGAACTAGTTTGAATTCGAAGCCTATCAAGGTTGCTGCAGCAAATACAAACTTACTTCTCCACTCTGCAAACACTCCGTCATCCCAGGAATATACACAAACACGATTATCTACATAAACACAGAAGTATTTTCAGATATTGCATGTCAGTCTGTCTTTTTATATTCTACTAATATCACTAACACTTCGTCATATTTTTACTGTCCTTTTATTTCACAGTTCCTAATTTTGTCAGGTTGTCTTTTGGGATGTGTACTCTAAATGCATCATTAGCCCTGTAGCTGTATGTATGTAGTTGTGTTTTTTCAGTCAGTCCACTGTGTGTGTGTGTGTGTGTGTGTGTGTGTGTGTGTGTGTGTGTGTGTGTGTGTGTAAACATATTCCAGTGAGGAGACGGGACACCTGGGAGAGACGGCAGCGACAGTAATGTCTCACCTGTCAATCATGCCCTTCCTACACTGTTGTGCTAAGGAGGAGAACGAGGAGGAGGAAGCAGAATCTGAAATGCTTCCATCCCCTTAATGAGGAAGGCCTCCATTGGGGAGTTAAGAGTGCTTAAGGAACGGAAGAGTGACTTGAGATGGAAAACAAAGAGAGAAAAACAGTGGAAAACAGCCTGTTTCTCTGTGTTTAAGATTTCTCTGGCAGCCTGCAAAACCTCCCAGCTGAGACTTTATCGTAATTAGCTCTGTCAGATGGCCTGTACCATGGGAAGCTATTACCTTAAATAGACTCACCAGTGATACGGATCCTGCTTCTTACAGATGTTTGGATGCCTGTTGAAGATACAGCTGGCTGGCGCCGGTTTGGGCACTTTTCCAGCTTTGAGAGTCTGATTACTGATGCGGTATTGAAATATATAGGGAGTTCCCAGTGTTGCACACAGTTATATATCATAAATAAAGTGCATCAGCAATGCAAAATATCTTTACTACAATATAAACATATACTGTATATGTATAGAACAAACAATATTAACTTTGATTAGGATTTAGCTGTTAATTGAATAAACCATGATGCCAATAAATACAATTTTGATCTATTAGATTGACCAGTTATACACTTATTAGTGTTTTATCATAGATTTCTATTAACCCTGGCTATCAACAGTTTGTGAACTTTGAAGCCTGCTGCAGTGTTTTTGCTATTTTACCTTATAGCAAACAGTCTGGACATGTCTGTTTTCTTAATCTGCACATTTTAACCCCTAAAAATTACATTAGTTCTCTAATGATTCATCAAAATAAAAGCCTGTGATAGTATGTGGTGTATGATAGCATGTAGAATGTATCTAAGCTAATATAACCAATTGGTCCTCTTACTATTTAAGCCCCTGCACTTTCTGCTTTCCCAGTTTTGTCAGTTGTCTTGCCATGTTACCCGCCTTTGTCATGCCATCCGCTTCTTGCTCAGCTCCTTCATCATTGCTGTAAGTTGGTTTGGGTTTTGTCTCCGCTCTGTCTTTTCGCACTTCTTCACCTCTGTCTCTCTCTCTCGCGCTCATGCTTTCCCCTGGTGTCCATGTTACGTCATCTCATTTTAACGTTTTAGTCTGCATCTTGCCTACCTCCCTGTCTCTCCCTGTGTTTATTTTATTATAGTAGTGTTGTAGTTCTCGTCTCTTGGAGTGATTTTCTCTGCCGTTTTATTTCTGTCACTTCCATCAAGTGGCTGCCTGTCAGGTGAGAGCACCTGGTTTTTACTTTAGAGGTTACATTTGAACTGTAATAGGAGAGTTCATGGTTCTGAGTATAGTTGTATTTGGTGTGCACTTGGTTACCTTTCTAAATGCTGATGTTTTTCAAAACTCCCATCTGCTAACAATACATGGGTTAAGATGCCTCTTGATCTGTCCTATTTTATATTTATACAGTGATGTTTATGAATAATTGTTAAGAACTCTTAACATTCGACTATGCTGTCGAAAACTGAATTTGTGGATACATATGATATAGGACATTAATCAGTCCTTGATAACATGCTGCTTTCATCACAAAAAAGTATGTTCCTTAATTGCCAAATTCTACTGGTGTAGTAGTTGATATTGAATAAGTTCTGTGTGCATAAATATCAGCTCAGTCAAAATCCATCCATCCAGTAATGTATAATCTTCTAAATAAAACTGAAATGTGCCTGATAGGAGGAGGAGATTACACTATTATCCCATGTCCTTTGCTTCTGGTTTCATAACAAGACATCTGTTGCTGAGGGACAGATTTTCTACAAGACTCTGAGGTCACATGCTGACAAGATTATGAAGTGCAAAGGTGTCAAGTCTGTGGCTAACACCTATATAAGCATCTGCTGAATTGACTCACAGCTCAGCTGTTAATAGCTACTGTGTTGTCTGCCTGGTGTTAGAATCTGGCACATGGCTTTGCAGAAGCTACCCTACATCGTGTAAATGGCTACTGTAATTTCAGGAATAAGAGAGGGAGAAACTATAACTTAGCTCATCCACCTGTAGAGAGGATGAGGTCAAGTTAAAAATGGCATAGGGAAGAAAGGACACCTTCAAGTTTATAGCTTGCGACATGTTAACATCTGCTGTAGCATGTGCCTTTATACATATTAGCTGACAAAGTAAGTCATGTGAACCTTGTGGGAGGAGCATTTGCTTTTCAGAGGCAGTTTTTTTGTCAGGCATTATGTTATTCTTCATATTTACACCTTAGAAATGTGCCTGTGGTATTGAATTGACGTTTATTTCTTAGAGTGGGAACACAATAGTTCTCTAGCCTTAACTACACATTCATTATTGTAATAGTGAATGGAGAGTGAAATAAGATATATGTTAATGAAATGCAATGCCATAGGCAGAGAAGACAAATAACTTAATAAAACATGACTGATATCTTCAATAGTGTATTTGACGTCATGTCTCAATGAGTCAATCTAGCACTAGCACTCCAGTGGAAAAAAACCCTCCCTTTTCTCCATTTGCTTGACAATAGGAATTAATTTTAAATTACACATACGTCTCCCTGATGAACTTAATTGCTTTCATACTGCACTTTGTCAAAGAGAGCCTTGACAGTGCAAATGAAGCAGACACACAGTCTTGTCCTTCATTTCACTTGGGAGTGCAATACTCCATGTTTCATCAGTAATTTGTCACAGCCCTGTGTCACCGAAGAATGGGGGACTTTGCTGTTGTTGCTGACCTGAACTTTGTGCTTACAGTTTAGAAGGATTAAACAGCAGTAGAGAACGAGGATTAGACCACATGAGTTAGTAATAGTTGTCATGGTCCTAGTCACAGACAAAATAGTGATATCTTACTGTTGTTAGAATGGGCCACATGGTCAACTTTTTCAAAAACTGAATTTACAGCAGCAGACGGAGCGGTGCTCAATAGGTGGTGTTGGTCACACTGTGATGGTTTTAGTCCATTTAAAATACTTTTAAAATAATTTGTTGTATGAATTACTGTGGTCTTGTCTTAGATCTGCGCCTAAATTTAAATCTACCCAAAATCTTTTTTTCTATTTTCCTTTTTAGTTGGACAGTATATCTTAAAAGACATGTATAAGACTTTGACAAGTCTTATACAACCACAATTAAAACCAAATAGAAACAAAATCATCTTTCATTTTACCTTGTCTCGTACAATCAATAGGTGAGATTTTAACACGATGATTAAAATGGTTGGAAAATATTAAGTTGTCTCAAATGAGTTTCTTAGCATTTCACATATGATCTGAAATCTGCAATAAGTACTAGCTGTGCTGAACATCGATAGTGATCGTACGGGAGGGCGGGATAAATGGGCCTGAACCTCCTGAAGACTGAGTCTGGCTTTCAAGAGGTCTCTGATCAATGAGAAATCAATTGTACTCATTTTCATTGGAGACTGTTAATCCATGAACTCCAAACTGCTTTAAAGGCTTTTCCACTTGACCAACCAATACATCCTTGAGGAAACTTAGATTCCAAATCATAGACATTAAATATTAACACAGAACTTCAGCTGTACAGAAATGTCAGTATTGACAATTGGAAACTCCACAACAACTAAGAACATCTTTAGGTGCATAAAACAAACGGTACAAAGAAGTGGGAACAATTTACAGATTTCCTCATTTATCTTAAAACAGAAGTCAAGTTGGCAAACAAGTGAGTAAGCTGGATCAAGGAGTGACCAAATTCAATGACTTCATGTGCTGGAATGACGTGGAATATTAAACCAACTTGTCTCTGTGAAAGGAAATCTATTGTGAGGGATTAAAAGGATTAAATAAGTTGGGGAAGGAGACAAAGTGAAGGGAGACAAGTGGACGGGGGCAAGAAAATGAATTCACAGGAAATACCAATTATAAAATCAAGTCAAGTGCTGCATGATACTTCTTGCAACTAATAAAGCAAATGTTTGTTATGCATTTATTTAACATCTTACTTTCAAAAGGTCTGCAGAACCTTTACCTTTCTGGTGATAATTAGTCTCTGAACCGCAAGGTAGAGATAATTTAACTGTGTGAAGTCGAAGATAAACGTTGTATTATATGAGATGCATATGTGACTGATACAAAGCAATATAAATGTTAATGAATGAGTCATACCATTCATGTGTCAGATACACAAAGGTGTGTAACAGGTTAATAAACCTGTTCCACAATAGAAGGATGCTGTTTCCATTTCACATAGCTCCAATCCCAATACTAAAAGATGCTGACAATTTGTGGCCATTTTATACACAACCTGAATACACAATACACAAACACTTAAAAATGCAACCCCTAGTCCTGTTTCAAAACACAGACAACAAGGGTGGGCATCTCTGGTCCTCGAGAACCACTGCCACCTTGTCCCCGCCTACTGCAGATTACATTCAGTCAATAAGATGTTGGAAGATACCAATTTATTTTGTCTTCCCCTGGTCCACACTAATCTAAGATGGTATCTTCCATGTTCTGATTGACTAAAGACATCAACCGGGACAGTGGGACCACACAAAGGGCAGATATATATTATCTTTTGTTCTGCATAATCTGAGCTTCGTCATTGGTTATCTTCACCTACCTTTTGCGAAACAGCCGTGTAGAATATTACATGTTTTTGGAGGTACTGTTAAGTCTATTTCAGCAGAACCACATCATTTACATGGAAATAAGTATTACCAGTACAGTCACAGGCCTTAAACATTAGACCTACCTGCCTGGTAGTATTTATTATGTGATAAGTGACTTAGGAATACATTTTAGCAGAAGAAAATGTTGAAATTGAAGTTCAACACTGATTTATTAAAGAGTGACAACAGAGTAAGAAGAAGCCCTTCTCCTGGAGGGAGTTTCAACAAAATATGTTGAGCAGATTTCTAGCTTGGCAGAAATTTGCCTTAGCAGCATGATTCAAATGAAAGGCATGCATTTAGTGCCAGAGTCAGCTTAGCCAAGATTCCTGCAAAAAAAATTTAATTTTCACACAGGTTGAGAGTAGAGGGGAACCTTACTAAGTGCAAACCAATTTCCTCAGCTTGTGGCTTGGAAGCTAGAGGAAGGATAGCACATGCTGTACTGTTTGAAGACTAGCTATTATTGTTACTGCCATTGACTGAGACATGAGTATAAAAGCACAATGGGCATCATTTATAGAACGTTATCAAAGAAGAAATTGACCTTTCTGTTGTAAATTCTACTAATTCAAAATAATTATGGACTATTCATAGTGTTCAAGGGCCTTATTAAGACTCATATTTGTAGTCAGAGGATTTTTAGAAGTTTGTAACTTATGATTACAATTCAGAACCTTACATTTCTGAAAGCACACGCCCTTGTACCATATTGTCTCATATAATAACTTTTATTGGACTTACAGTAGACACTGTAGATTCCTACTGCTCTGATAAAAGTGCCAGGTCATCAAACCACCTGCAATGTTTTACTTTTCCAGTGATCATTATTTATTCTGTCAAAAAGAAATAAATATGTTCACCAAATAAGAGAAGCAAGCAAACAAAGAAGAAGTTTAATGTTTGGCTAAATTAGTATAAAAGTCAATATAATTCCACTTGACTTGAATTGTCTGAAGATGGTCATAACAGACTATGAAGCAAAGGCAGACCTGCTCGTTAAAGCTGAGGTTGGACCAATCAGCGCAGTGAAATATTACATTTGCCTGTTTCGGTAACCATAGAAACATTATATAGTGACCTTTTTGTGATATGTAGTGTTATTGATCTTAAAGCTCTTCCACAGTTTTGCAAGTTTTTAGGGAATGCTGAGTTTTTTAACCTTCAGACCAAAGAGAGAAGGGAATAGCACTGATAAAAGTGTGGTGTCTCTTTGTATTTCACAGCAATCAATTGGACCATGCGGTTTCCACTTTTATGTAATGGACCTTGGTTTACTCCAAGTTGAAAAGAACAGCAGTGGACTTTGCTTTGTCAAGTTTCTCTCTCCATAAAAATGCACAAACTTTCCCATGCTGTGAAGCTATATTACCCATTAGTGCTTTGCTCATGGAGCCCAAAGGGTTTTAATGCACTTTGGTTCAACCTGGAAATTCCCACCAATGGTTGTGTGCAGACTGCAAGTCTCTACAGTACATACATACATTTTTCTGACATCAGGTGTTGTGTGTACACATTTGTATGAACTCAGGCACATGTATTGTCTGTGTCTTAATCTTTACCGTCATCTTAAATTAGTTGTATCCTCCTATGTGCACGCATATGGTTGGAGAATGGGCCAAAAAAAGAGAGAGGAGATACCAGGAACATTTTTGCCATCAGATAGGTTTAAAAGCTCCATCCCATTAACGTAATGGTATTTGATTCTGAAAAATGGATGCCCCAGAAAAATTGCCTATTGTGGACCCACAATTTCATACATACAAGCCACTTCCTCTACCCCTGCAACGTCGAGGCATTTCATCTAATGGCTGAAATGGCCCTCCTCCACTCTCCTTTTCAGCTCGACCACTTAAAATGTGCCATAAGGCATCTCAATGCAGTCCTGGTGATTGGTCATGTCAAGCCATACCCGTTGGGTGTGTCATTGAGTTGACTGTTGAGTATGTAAGAGCTCACACAGAGGGACACAGAAGGGTTGTGCTCGGTGTGGATGTTTTTGTGCATGTTTTTTTTTTCTGTTTGCATGTTCAAGAAGTACCTGCGGTGAAATATAAAGGGTCTACAGGATCAGGTTGAAGTGTTACAGGTGGTAACTCGACATTTATTTCTTTGGTTAGTTTGAAAATAGAATAACACCGACATTTGTAAATGCACTGTTGACACTAATCAGATTCAGCACAACAAGAAAATAGTGTTGCTCACAGAGTAGACCTTATGTGCGTACTGTCACTTAGAGCGCACAGAGGATGCAGTGTTATTCTGACTCCACTTTTTTAGAATTGACTGAGAAAAATACCAAAAAATGTTCTTATGTTTCTATATCTTAAATTGACTAAGATAATTTATATATATGCCTTAAAATGTGAGTTTAAAAATATAAATAAATAAGTAGATTCTTACTTTTTATAGATTTCATTCTCTATATAGCAACACGCTTTCAAAGTATAACATTTGCATCTACAGCGAATGCATTTTTTTAATGGTTTTTATTCTAGTATATTAGATTTTATTATTTAAATTGTTTGTTTTACTACATGCTGCTTTGTAGCTGCAAAATGCTATTAAAATTATATGTTTGAATAGAATTAACATTTTTGTTCTATTCTTTGAACTACTGACAACAGAAAAAGTGCAATTTGCAGAAAACAAAAGATGGTCAAAGAACCCGAAAAGTTCAGATTCATTGTTACACAAAAAAATTATATTTTACGTATATACTGTACATTTAAAAGTATACTGTTAGTATATAATATTTTTTTGGTAATTATGCACATTCTAGTTTGCACCAGTACTTTCACCATCCATACATGGCACCTCCGCGCAATAGAAAATATTTTTCTTATTTTACAGGAAATACTGAATGTGAGAAGATAATATGTTTAATAGATGTTTTGTACTTTAGATTATATAAAAATATTGTGGTTGCATCAGCAGAGATATTACTCAAAATAAATAGGTAAAAATAAATATCTTCTGCATGCATCGCTATATTATATTTTAACTTGTTTTTCAGCTGGCTTCACTGAATGAGAACATAATTAAAAATATATATATTTCTCAGGATCTCTTTAAGGATCTTCTCAATCCCACCAGCATGTCTTCCCTAGTGGAAGTAGAGCCGGGAGATTCTGGGGTGGGCCCGTCCAT
>JAUMTR010000015.1:6322461-6395997 GCA_032270685.1 Microctenopoma stevenorrisi
CCCAGGTGAGCTGGAGGAGGTGGCCGGGGATAGGGAGGTCTGGGTTTCCCTACTTAGGCTACTGCCCCCGCGACCCGGCCCCGGACCAAGCGGAAGATAATGGATGGATGGATATATTTCTCAGATCTGAAAAAGTCACATTGTATGCTGATATGTCAGAGTTAAAAGGAACATTAATAAATCATTGCCCAATTATTTTTAGACAGAGTCAGTTTACCAAAAACGGAAACCGAAATGGTAAGTCCTGGTGTCTTCTCCTTGCGAGTCGTTTGGATAAAATCCTCTGCCAAATAAAGTAAAGCTCTTTTGCTTTTGGACAGTCGTATGCTAAACTAAGTTTTTTTCACACCCACCAGAACAGTGTTGTTGTTGTTTTATATGCATGAGTAATATGAGCGTACTGAAATTTATTATCTGTTGTATAGTTTTATGTAGATTATCTACTATCTAATTATCTTCTTTTAGTGCTCCACTTTCTCTCTATCCAAACCTGCTCAAAGTCACTCTACTTGTCCATTTTTGTGTCTTACTGTTACACACACTGACACACACACTCCTACCCCTTCCCTTACTGTCTCTGATCAATAATGGATAGAGACACATAGTGATAGGGCACCCCTCTTCTTTGTGACCCACTCTGATTCTGTGTAAGGGAACATCTATGAAGACTGCTACACTGCCAACCTCTGCTGCTGCTGCTGCAACGTGATTAGAAGGTCTGAGTCTGTGTGTGAGAGTGTGTGTGCAAAAAGGGCAGCAGGAGCAATTTAATAACACCATGTTAGGCTGGGTGCTTTACACTTCTATTCATAACCCCCCTGGGAGACAGCACTCATGCAGAATACGGTACGGTATGGTACGCACCAGCCTTTTATTACAAAATCTAAGTAACTGCTACAATAATTATTGTGAGTGAAATCATTATGCTCACCACGCAGCAGGTAGTGAGGCAGGACTAATACCTGAGCTAATCCTCACAGCGTTATCTCTATTCTGAAGAAGAAACAGATTACGATTAGTCACTGAGGCCCGTATTTACACGTAGCTGACTTGGTTCACATTTAGTCTACTACTTATACAGTAGTATAGTGCACATTCTTAAATATATATGGCAACAGAAAACACATGTTTTTAATGGCAGATTCTGTTAAGTGTTCACCAGGACCCTTTTTTGTTTTTCATAACAAGCACAAAGTACTGCTGAAGCTGAGGAAAATGGTTATTCATTTTGTCAATATTTAACAATAAACCAGAATGATTTCTGTAAAGTTTGTATCTGGATTCTGGAGACCTAAAGTCACAAGATAGCAAAGATTGATTTCAGTTCATCTTTAGGGTAGTATGAATGTCCAAATGTAATAGGAGTCTAGCACATAGGTGGTCGGAACTCCCTACAAGCTGAGCTAACAGCCGTGGGGAAAAAAACATTAGCACTCTTTGCAGTATTTTGAAATGATCTGTTTGTGTATTCAAATGTGTAAATAATCACCAGTGTGTCTTTACGTCCCAAATCAGCACATATCCACTTACCGAAATAGCGGCCTGGTAGCTCAGTGGGTTAAGCGTCAGACTGGGATGCAGAAGGTTGTGGGTTCGAACCCCGTCTGACTCCTAATCCATCCCCTACCAGGTGTGTCTCTGAGCCAGACACCCAGCGCTAGCTCCTTGTAAGTCCCTTTGGATAAAAGCGTCTGCTAAGCGAACTAAAGTAAAGTTTTACTTACCGTATTTAACATTTTCCTACAGGTTGTGTGTGTGTGTGTGTGTGTGTGTGTGGTCTTGTATTTGCTACTCAGTGGGGTCATTTTGCTGGGACCCACAACTTTAAAGATTCTCATTTTGTGAGTTACCCCTGTGAAACCTAGAATTCCAACAGACATCCTTAAAATATTTTGTTGTTTTAGCTGAAAAAGTATAATAAAATCTGCGCTTGTTTTCCCCTTTTCAGGTGAATTACTTCTTTCAACATCTGATAGTGCTTTAGTTACTGTATACTCTAATTTTCATAACTGGGTGTAATAACAGACATCAACAAAAAACAGAATTTCACACATTATTGCTGAAAAGGGTAAGCAAAATGTACATTTATACAACAATTCGAAGGTTCAGTATGAAGTCTGAACTATAACACATGCGACCACAATAAGTGTGTTAAAGTTAAACAACTATCGCTGAAAAGAGCAGAACCTCCACTTTCAGAAACGAATAGATTTGTACAAATGGTGAAAGAGTTGCAATGTTTTTGAAACACTAAAAAGACCTGTTGGCGATGACCGGACGGGTTTCAAAGGGTTAGGACTAGGTTTTAGGGTTAGGGTTTGAAATAGGTTTTTGTTGGGTTTAGGTGTAGGCTTTTTGTTGTGATGGTTGGGTTTAGGGTTAGGGGCTAGTGAATGCATTATGTCAATGAGTTTCCCTCCTAAAAATCGAAAAACAAGTGTGTCTGTGTTGACACCACATGCACACCTGTGAGACACTAAGACATGATTAGCAAAAGACAAGGTGTTTACACCTTGGAACCAATGATCCCTCTGTGCTGTGGGGTCCATGACCACGCTCCACCTGAGGCCATGATTAGCTGACACCCAGGAGGCTGGCACTATGAGATAAAATATATTTATGATAGCCGTAAACAATAGAAAACAGGATGCAACGATGGAACAGGTGGTCGGACGATGAAGGGATGAAGTGAACAAGAAAGAAATGGAAAAGGTGACAAAATAGGCTCAAAGGAGGGACATGAGCATACAAGAATTGAGAAAAATGTAAAGAGGTGAACATAAGAGCTGTGGAAAACAAGAGATGAGATAAGAGTAGGTATAAAAGGTTTATGGACAGAACAAGAATGAAAATAATGAACCTGTTGAATATGGTTAGTATCCTGACATAAAAACTAAATATGTGTATTTGTTAAGATGAAACTGAGTCACTGTGTAGAACAGGAATCAGAAGAAGAAGCCAGGCCAAGAATCCTTTTGATGGGAGCTTTTGATGCAATGCATCTTATTTTTTTCTGTGTTATCTGCAATCATTCATCACAACCTCTGCCCCAGTGGCTGCACAATTGCTGTGAGTGTACGTGTGTGTGTGTGAGTGTGCACGTGCCTGTGTGTGTGTGCACTATGGGCTTTGATGTAACCAACATGGCTCATTGCCAGTGTGGAAATGACAGGTGGTGTAGTCTTCTCCTGTCTACATTGCTGTATGTGTGATAGAAAGAGAATCCGATTAAAAACTACCGCTGTGGCATACATGTTACCACATTTAGTCACAAAGTATGAAAATGGAAAAAAAACTAAAAACGCAATGTCTAGGATTGTGGAAAAAATAAAGAATGAGATTGAGGATGATTACACTACAAGGGGAATGACAAAATCAACAGTCAACCAGTGAATCTAAAGATGGACCTGTTATGATCATGGTAAAATATTTTATATAACATACGACTTTCATTTTCAAATGAGAGGTGGAATGTGAAGATAGTACTTATAGAAACTTTATGCGTCATTTAGAATATGAAGGTGAGAGGGCCTCGTGGAAAGTTGACATTATTTTTTAAACCTTTGTTCCTAGCTGATGGGAAGTGCAAGCAGCTAATGGAGAATGCAAAGTTTGGGTGCTGGTGATCCTTTTCTTCCACCTACAGTAAGACAGTACGCAGGGCGCACATGGCTCATTTTGCCCACGAGTCCAGGTGCATGCTGAATAATAAAAAATTCCCTCTGATGTGAAAGATGGAACGTGTTGAGGAAAGTTTGAAGAAAGACGATGGTTTGAACAATAGTCTGGCCGAACATGCATGATGTTCCAGGCAGTTTGATACGAGGGAAAACTACCAAACAAACACTTGTCCTCATATGGTTAAATAATATGTTTTTCATGAGTGTTGATACAATGATGCAGTTTTAGTGCTAATGATAGTTACAAACAGGCTGGTTAGTGACCCATATGTTTAACCCCTCTCTGAACTTCATAATTTGTGTACATATGAAGTTATCGGCTCATTAATCAGCACTAAGAACTGCGTCATGTGGACTAATTAATAAGATAAACTGTTATTTTTAATTAATTCAAGTGCGTCATGTGGCATTTAGAAATGAGAGATAAAATTATAAATTAGAACTTATAGAAAAAGATAATTGATGTTTTTCGCTGACCAAATTATACATAAAGCCAAATCCTCATTTGAGCGAGAGGTGACTTAAACAGTTAACAAATAATAATTTGAACTTTAAAAAGAAAAAACAATCTTTTTTTTAATCTTTTCTATTCAATTTACCGTTAACTTTCTAATAATAATTTTAATAACTTTCTATGCACCAAAATATTTGATATTTAAACACCCTTTGTCAGTCTGAAACACTTAGAGTGAATATATATTTATAGGCCATCAGCCATTTCGCCTGCATTAAGTTTTCAGAAGAAATTCAAGTTTATGACTTTGTAAAGGTGTATCTTAAGCAGCTGAGATTAATCTAATTAATAATGCTGTCTTCTGTACTATACCAAGACTCTATCCACAGGTTACAACACAATGATTCTACCACTTTACATCAGTCTGTGAAGATTCTCATTCATCCAGGTTGTCAGAAGGTTTAGTCATGGCAACTGGACTTCTTTCTGTTGGTAGAGATGCTTCGTTCTGCATCCACAGAACTTTTTCAATCTGAGGTAAGTCGGTGAGTGGTCACTAATTTATCCTCCAGGTTAGTTTCACCTCACATCTGACTTGAATGGGCTCGTTAAGTGAAACACAGGCGGGGAGTGGATGTTTCAACCCCACCCCTGGCAGCTCCTCCGGCACCCATTAAGTGGGTTGTTAAGGGTGACCATCCTGGTGGATGTGTGAATTGGACCAGATTTTCCTGGGGATGGATGAAAGGGCAGCATGATAAGTTGATGATAAGTTGTGCCTGAGACCTGTTGAGTGACGGGTTGTTGATTTGCACGCATAGAGCCTTAACCTCTCTCTCGAACCACCTGTCTTCTCTGTCCAGTATTTGTATGTTTTGGTCCAAAAATGAGTGTCTTTTGTCCTTCAAATGAAGGTACACTGCTGATTCTGGCCCTGAGGTGTTGCTCCCTGTGTTGAGCCATCCTCTTATGTAGGGGCTGTTATCACTGGAGATAACATCTGATGGCTTATATCAGATTGAAAAAGTTCTGTGGATGCAGAACGAAACATCTCTACCGAAAGAAAACAGTCCAGTTGCCAGGACTAAACCTTCTAACACTTTACATTAGCAGTGAAACAAATAATATCGTCTGGTTTCAGTATCTGTGGACTCATCCACTTCAATGGTGCGCCACAGGGACTCACTAAGCCTCTCAAACAATTGCCTCTCAACATCCTCTGTAATTTAGTCTATTCTCCTCAATTGTGTTAGCAGAGAGGGCAACATGCCCAGCCTTGTTAGCTGCAGTTTTCCCAAAACGTTTCAAGCATTCATTCTTTGCTAGTGTAAGATTTCACGTCTCTCTGCCATTAAAGTGAAGCTCTTATTTTGACAAATCTACTGACAAAGTACGAGGTCTAACACAGTAATTTTAAATGATACCTCTACATCCATTTAAATTTTCTTTAACGTAAGGTAAAAGTAAAGAACACCACGCTCATCCACATGCAACAAAAGGCAATAGGGGTGTATAACTAGTTCAGATCTAACATTAATATAAATGTGATATTAATGTTAATGTCCTTTTACTTAAATCACAATTTCAGACATCAGCAAGGAAATAGGAAAAATCTTCATGTTTCAATTATGCTATAGCAAGTCAGTTAAAGTCCTTTAATTTTGGTCCTTTACTATACTTGTCATACTACTATACTATGTGCTTTTCTGACTCATATAAATGGCTTATTATTCAATACAATAATTGTGTTGTCCAAGTAGCAAAACAAAACTTCAAATAGCTGTAATCATAAAGTACAAATACGACATCATGAATAAATATCTCTGAATAAATAATAATGAATAAATATCTCTGAATAAATAATAATGAATAAATATCTCTCATTACAGTGAAAACATTGTCATCTGCCAAGGTTGACTTTTCCCTTTTCATTGTATTCACTGGGTTGTATTAAAGAGCAGGATGTTCTGTCCTCCTTTCTGGAACATAGACAGTGTCATAATCATGTCACTCAGACCTGCTGCAGTATGAAGTTCTGACAGAAATAAAAGGGGACCCTGGAGAGGGGGGACAAACATGTATGCTTTTACACGCGGAAGGGTTTGTTATTGGACTGGTACTTTGTAGGACAAAGTTGGAAAAATAGATGTTAACTTAAGTAGAGGGCAGACAAATTGCCAAACTCACACTCTTCTTCCAAATGGCCAGATACACCTGAGCAATGTGAACTGGCAGTATTGGTATAGAATTTTAAGTGAAGAGAAATATGGGGAGGATATGTGAGTTGAGGGAAGGCACTGTACCTGAGATGCATTTCTGGAATCGTCACAGACCTCAGTTAGAAAATTAATGAATTAATTTATCAGCACGTGCTATTTTTTTCTTAATTTAGTTTGTTGCAATGAAACAAACTGTGATGACATTAATTAATTTGTCATTTCAGTGACTTGTTTCTAGGTCCCACTGTAACTGTAATGTACATAAGCTGCTATCATCATTATCATGCTGTTTTGGATAGACCCCCTTGCATCTTCCTTTTCCTCATGTTTGATACTAATTCTATTTAATCAGTCAGTACAAATTATATTTATTGGCCAATAATTAAACACAAATAATGCGCTCAGGATGCCCCAGTACGTATTATGAGTCACTAATGACTTGTGAAATATCAGTATGCAGGGTAATATCAAGTGGGTAATGAGCCAACCTAGCATGCTTGCTGAGCTCAGCAGTAAGAATTTAAACAAAACCAGTTCCTTGTGTGTGTGTGTGTGTGTGTGTGTGTGTGTGTGCATCTTTCATGCCTGCCAGTGCATGGCATTAATGTACTTTTTCCTGTACTTCTGCTGTTGTGTATGTATGGAACAGTCTCAAATTGTAACTACCAATTGTCTGTTTCAAAGTAGCAAGCTATTTTATAAACACAGCCATAATTGGTAAATTGGTGGCAATTAAAATTTATAACTATAGTGACCAGCTCTAGTGGTAAAAGCATATTTTGATGCATTATGAAGAAAACAGTTTATAATATACGACGGACAAATTACTGTAATTAGTTCCTTGTGGTAAGTCAAATAGCCATCTGTGGCAATAACAAAGAGCCTCTGCACATTATGTGATTCATAGGAAGCCTGTATTGAAAGTCATTGTATCTGACTTGTAATCATTGTTTATAATAAGTCCCTTTACAGCATGTGAACAAGGCTGTGAATGATTACGTGACTATATTCTGTGTTTAAAAAGATTTTATTGATTGTATTGATTGAATCCAGATAAACATTATATTGATCAGCATCTACTCCAATATACTAAAGTGTAGTAAGACCACAGGAAATGGAAAAACAACTTCCAAAATCCATTTAAGTTGATAAATCGATACACTTCTACTGGTCAAATGGAGTGAACTCAGCTTTAACCTTTTTGCCACAAAAACATAAACATATTGGGATGGCTCTAAGCCCTGGATGCCCAGCTTACTACATGAGTCTGGAGAAAAATGACATTCACTATTACTGTTGATTGACTAGTGTTATGAAATGGAAAAAATCTTAGTCCATTAGGCCTACCGTTTGGAAACGTCACTGGAGATAACATCTAATGGCTTCGAATGTGCAGCTGGATGGTGTCCTAATGCCACTTCTCAAAACAGTGATACAGTGTACATTAGAGATAATAAAACAGTAAATGTGGAAATGATAAGACGTAAGTCGTGAGGGATTCGACTGTAATGGGCGTTCAGAGATGACACCAGTGGCTGATAGAAACCTAGTCTGGTGTTTAATGCAATGTCATAGTCTATTATGATGGATAGACTGGTCAGGCTAAACTGACCCACCTGCACTACCTTTCAAAAGTACTGGAATATGAAGGCAAACTCATTAGGAATTGCTGAAGACTGAGGACATTTGATCAAAGATCAAAAGATGGACATGAGACAAAAGTTCTGAATTTAAGTTTTCATAGCACCTTTTTTATCATCCATCCATCCATTATCAACCGCTTATCTGAGGTTGGGTTGCGGGGGGTGGTGGTGGGCTGGAGCCTATCCCAGCTGTCTAGGCTAGTCCATCGTAGGGCCCTTTGCATCAGATGACCCAAATTAAAAAACATTGGAACAGCAATGTCTGCATGCTGTCGCCTATATGTCAGCTAAATATCTCTGATTCCTTACAAACGTTTGTTGATTATGTCTCTCTTTTGTTGTTAAATGTAAAAACAAGCTTTTGTTAGGGCAGGTAAATCCAATCCAATACCAAGCTGTACTGTCAAAATGATGTTGCATCAACATGCACAGATGTAGGTGTGTCTGCTTGGACTGTGCATATCCCCATATCCCGCTCTAATAAGCAGTAGAATAGGTCTGTAATAGTTCTCCATTTGAGGCATTTTTTAAGCTATGTGCTGTTTTGCACAGAAAGCAATGCTACGCAGAAGTTAAATGCTTTTAAAGTGTACATTTTTAGAGGGTAATATGAGAACATCTGAGCAGAATCAACAAGGGACAATGGCTCTTACCTCTTAGCAGCAGGGTATTTTTAAGATTCCTTCAGCACACTGGGAAATCAATGCATCTGGTATCTGACACACATATTTCTGCACCTTTCTGCTTGTTAAATTTCAGAGGCAAACACCCACACCAGACACACTTGCAAATGGGATTGTCAGAGGGGTGGTTGGGACTTTTAAAAGAGAGAGACTACATAATAAGACAGCAGATGAAGGAAAGTAATGGTGAATAGTAAGAAAGAGAGCAAAGAACATGCATAGTGTGAACGTGTTGCTTGTGGTCTGCTGTGCACACAGACATGAATGTGCAAACAGAAAAAGAAACTGGAATATACATGAATAAACAAAATAGTTAAGGTGAATATTAGGTTTACACACACACACACACACACATACATGTATATCTATACCAAGCCTACTACTAGACAGCTCTGATGGTTTGACATATGGTCAAATGTAAAATAGCATTATGTAGGCTGAACATATTTGAAAAACCATTACTAATGCAGATATTGTGAAATCATCCACCAACAGAATCTCATGAAAGGTTGTTGGGGTCTGGGCCAGAATACTAATTATGCAAGAGCCTGACTGCTGGGGCCAAAGACTTCAGTAGCAAGTGTGGACCAAATACAGCAGCAATTATAATACAAGTCTTGTATGTATACAGTGTTATATACACAGAATTTTAAACCCATCTTGAGTCTGTACATATTTTCAAGACCGTCTCAGCAGAAAGAAAACCTAATTCTGGGCCATTTGTTTGGTTTGATCCACTATGAAAGTAAGAGAAAATAGAAAAATATACAGACAAGGCAGACAGAAGCCCACTTGAAAAGAGTCACCAAACTAACAGCTGTGCCATTTGGCTTGTGAGTCTGAGTCTAAAGAATCTGGGACACACAGAGAGGCTGTGTTGTGTGATTCTGCTATTACAACCGAGCATTTGGGAGATTGTATAATAGTAACATATTCCTGGTGACTCAAAATGAATTATTATTTGACACCAAACGTTGCAGTGTGTATGAATAAAAGTAGTGAGACTAAAAAGGCTTTTCTCACACGTTCTTGTCAAACACATGGGAAGCACTTTTTATTGAACCCTTCTCAGCTCACATTTGGCAGAGTCTCCTAAAAGTTCAAATGCAGTGGGGGAAACACTGCTATAAGCATTATTATTAGCACTAGTAGTTATAGCTTCACCGGTCCAAAGAAATGGCCATGCTTCATACAGATGTATGATTATTTTTTGCACGTCTCTCTCTTTCCTGTGCAGACACAAGAAAACTAGGACAAATAAAGAACATACAACCATTAATGAAACCTCTAATGAAAATAAAGCACAATGACCATGTGTGCCTGTCGAACTATGTGTAGGGTCTCATTCATTTGGCCTATGAATCTCTTTTCTGCAGTCACATTGACTCTGACCCAAAATGCCACAGTGGCCCTCACTCAACCTTTGTCGGGTGAGAGTTCTACCAAAATAAAAGCTCAAGAAACAAAGTTAACAAACAACAATAGAGGTCATGCTTATAAACTACATATAAAATACATAGGTTACACAACGCACCTAAATATGTCCGCTCTTTTCTTGTGCCACCAGGAGCTTTGGGCTCCCACCATTATGCTATCAGTTTGAAAGGCCCCACTGCTCATCTCGGTTGCCCTCTCTCGATCTGTTACAGTGTCTGGGTGCAGATCAGGATCTAGCCGGTGATTCATGCTGTTGAAAAGTGTGTTTTCTGAGAAGCTCTGATTCCTCTCAATGAGCTATGATCACCCACTTGTTCGCGTACATTACTAATGGTCAGAGGAGTGAGATCAACGACAAGTCAAGAGAAAGTCTGTTCTCCCTGAATGAGCAATGATCAAGAGGCCTCCAAACACACTCACATACGCACACATTTACACTGGGAGCTGTGTGATGAGTTATACCGATGAGTAAGGGTGGACAGAGTGAACTTTCATTTCAGGTTTGTCCATGGTTTAAATAATGGGCCTGGAGAAAGACTATTTCCCAGTTTTGACTTTCCCTGGTTTTGGGTTCCTCTCATATTGCCTTACTTTTTGCAAATTGCTTTTTTTTTGTACTACATATTATTTTTATTAGATTATTATTGTATGTGTTTCACCTTTCACTTGTTTGTGTGTCAATTTTCATATTGCACTGGTTAATACTACTGAAATTGTGTATCTTTAAGTGTTTTTTTTTGGTCAAATTTAGCCATTTATGTCAGGACTGTTGTTTTACACCACGTCTGTGTAGCTATGGCTGTTCTTGGGCATTCCTTGAAAATGTATTGCAGCGCCTTATCTGTAAGTTACTACGAATACAAATGGGACTGTCAAAATGTATTTAATGCAACAAACATTTTGTGATGATAAAAACTGCAGAAACCACACGAAAAAGGCAGTTTTTAAAAAAAGATACAAAATAAAGACTTAAATAACCTTGATTATAGTTTGGAGTTACGTTATACAGGTGAGAAGCAAAGTACATTTTAATTATTACAATCTCTATTATCGAGCATCAACCCTTATCTAATTGATATTGTATGTCATGTATGAAATATCCTGCTCACATAGAAAGGGGAGTGGGAGCAGACAGTTTTTATCACGCCAACGCCAACTCTGGTTGTCTCTCTCGATGACACCGCAGTTTTCAGACATGGGCATCTGAGGAATTTCTTTGTTCTTCCAGTTGTTGTAGTCCACCATTTTATCACTCCAAATCCAGAATCCAAAAACACGACTCTGCCTTAATGCAATCCAAAATACATTATTAACATCTTTTTCAGTCATATTTAACCACTGTTCAACAGCAAACTCATCTTTAGCATTCTCAATCTGCAGCAGCCGTGAGTGTTTGTCCTTGCAGTAGTCATAGGCCTGCTCCCAGGTTAAGTTTTTTTTGATGACTTTGATTCTCACAGTACCTACAAACCAGGTGAAAGAGAGTGTACATCCATTAATATTGACTTTCTGTAATACTGAGACCACTTGTGGTACTATAGAGGGAAGATCATTGGTGACTTCGTCGAGTGCTGTTGATGTACTATTATTTTCTCTAAATCATGAATGAAAAATTTCATACAGATCATTCATGCGCACGTGGTCACATAGCTGCTTCGACAATACCTTTTCAAGGATTTTAGATTTAAAGGGCAGCTTTGATATTGGTCTATAATTGTCTAAAGCCCCTAGATTTAGAGGAGGTTTTACTAAGTAAGACTGAGGTCTCATAAACAACCCAATAGCTGTTGGACAAATGTTTCTGTTCATGCCAATTGTAGGGATTAGATTTCATCATCAACTGTACAGGAGTACAGTATGCATGTAAGTATAATAAAAGTAAAATAAGTTAAAAGAATTGTGTTACTTGTTTTTAGCTTACCTGTCGAGCATACAACATCATAATCATTGATACATTCTTGGGTATTTAGCAACAGTGATGAATCCAGTGTTGTGCAATTAAATATCAAAGTTGCATTCTTCCATTTTCTGTATGTTGAGCAGCCTTTGTCCTCCCACTGCCATTCATCATGCATTAATCCAATCCAAAAGGTTTGATTCTTTCCTTTTTCAATCACTTGTTCATTTTGTATGTTGTTACTAATGCTGACTAAATCGTCAAAGTGTTTTCTGCAGTAGTCTTGTGCCTGACACCAGTTTGACTTTTTTTCAATCAGGGTGTAATTATCTGCAAAAATAAAACATATTACGTTTAATTGCTGTAGATTTGATGATGGGATTAACTGGGTCTAACTATAGTTCTAGGTTAGATATTTTTTATTGTAATTTATAGTAATGGAACATGTAAAAGATAAGTAGTTTGTGAGCTGTGTATTGCATCTATTCTAAATTGTATTTTTACGTGTATATTTGACAATGTCATAGCACTTCATTGTACCATAGGTATTTGAAACTTACTCTGCCTGGAGCACATGAATGGTTTTCTGTCTGAACAGTTAAAACCTTTCCATGTGTTGTTTTCAATGGCTTCACATACTTGTTTCCCATGGCTTAGGTTTACATCTGACGTGTTAAACATGTGAAATGAGATAGGGGCACCATTCGACCATTTGGAAACATTGAACTGTGGACTCCTCTGCAGACCAAGCCAGACAGGTCCTACTTTTTTGCTTGCAAACTGGTTTACAAATTCAATATCCTCTTCATCATAAATAGTTACAAGTGAGCCATTTATCTCAATACATTTATTTGCCGCCTTATCCCCATAAACCCTTTCCATTAATGTGAAATTTCGCAGACGATTTGATGCAAATGTTAGGTGAAGAAATCCTGTAAAAAGAAATGCAAAGCAATGTATTAGTCTTTATTGAGCAGCAGCTGTATTATAGAAACACTGTGAACTGTTGCATTGTTATACATTTGTAAAGTTAACTTAACCCAACTTCTTTTTTTGATATAATAATTGCCGCTTGTTATCAAAGATGCAAAGCCTGATCACACACTACAGAAAATTGGAATTGACCCTGTTTTGGTAAACCAAAACGTCTCTACCCACAATACATAGGCAAATTAATCAACAGCGAGACACCGCCAACAGCCGAGGGAATGGAAACAGAGGCAAGAAGAAGCTTGTTAATGCCTTCAAACCCAATATTTTTGCAGCTCACTGATGATGATCAAAGATGGAATAGTCAAGGCACAATATAGAAATACTAAAACTCAGACTACTGATGACAAATGACACTGGCTTTGAGTGTTTTTTAAAATCCTAATCCTGTTACACTGAGGACTGTACAAAACAGAGCATCACGTGAAAACCAAAACCAACACCTATTACCTGAATACAGCAGGAACAACACAGGGGTCATCATCTCAAATATGAGTAGATCCAAATAGTGAAAAGGCTAAGTGAAAAACAGAGATAAATAAAATAATCTCATCTTAAAACAAACATAAATACATATCATGGGGTTTCAGAGACTGCAGAACATGCATGCATCAATATTATGTATATTCTAATTACTAAAATGAAATACTTTAGGTCTCTTACCTGCTCAATTTAGGAGGAAAAGTGCTGTGTGTTTGATGGATTTGTTTTAGTGTGGAGAAGAGACAAGTTTTATATCCTGTGTGAGGGTGGTGTGAGATAACTAAAGGGACCAGGTCACCTGTGTACATAGTAAAATAGGATGGATTAAAGATTAACTACATATTAATTAAAGCTGTTTCTAAGGTAGCATATATCACTGGCTGACAAAAAATACGGCCTTTTCTTATATTAGTTTGAGATTCTCAACAAAAAACAGCACTAAAACTACAATATTCTATGGTAGACTGTGACATTCGCTTTTAGGGAAATGACACTGGACTTTTTCATTCAGTTTTGGTATCTTTTGTACTTTTTGTGTGTAAAGAATCCCTAGCCTCTTCTGTTTTCTGCCTCACCTCACTTTGTAATAAGCAGGTGTACCTGAAGGTTTTACCTATGTAGTGAATGCAGAGCACAGTTGATCCCAATGCATTTGAAAAAGATAAAATCATGTCTTATATGAGCTCTATGAGCTCTAATTGAATCAATGTGATGCAATGGATCTAATACTAGACAGAACACAAAAAGACTCATAATGCTCATAAGCTTTATCTGAGCATATTCTAATTTCTAATTCACAGTTATGTGTAGATACTTAATCTGTACAGTAAAAGTTACAGCACCTGGCAAAAAATATAATGACCTTAGTTACATTTATTTGAACTGCCAAAAAGAGCAACAAGATTTCCATCCTGTCATATTCTGAAATGTTAAAATACAGAGTGGCATTTACTGGTTATTAAACCATGAACTGCTGACGTGTGGTTAATATGTCACAGCAAAATAATGTCATTTGCTTACTATTCAAATCATGTTGCCTGTGGTGACGCCACCAAGCACGTGTGTCCATGTGTAGCCTTGTGTCTCAGAAGATGAAATGCAAATTTAAGAAACATTTGTTTTAGGTTAATCAAAGTCAAATATCATCAAATACATTTATATATAGACTTTTGAGAGATTTTAAAGGTCACAACAATGTTACTTTCAGTGTTATTTCTCTGAGCTTTCTGAACTCGTTTTTATAGGTCATTTCATGTCTCTACTTATCTCAATCCCCAGATTCCATTATTACTGATCATCTTAATATTGACCAATTGTGCAGTTTAGTTGGTTTAATTTGGTTTAACTATCGTATTGACTTCTACCTCTAAACTGGCTCGAGGATTTTTATACTTTACTTTACTTTGCTTGGCAGACGCTTTTATCCAAAGCGACTCACAGGGAGCTAGCACTGGGTGTCTGGCTCAGGGACACACCTGGTAAGGGATGGATTAGGAGCCAGACCTGGTTTCAAACCTGCGACCTTCTGCATCCCAGTCTGACGCTTAACCTATGGGGCTACCAGTTAACAGTTGAACTGTGTGGACAGATGTTCACAATCAGAAGATGGAGGCATAGCAGTCCACTGTGCTGGATTATAATTATCAAATACACTTTCAAGCGTGCTGGTTGTTTGTCTGTATATCAGCCCTGCAACGGACTGGCGTCCTGCCTCGCGCCGAAGATGACATCTGGGATTGGTTCCTGCACCTCTGCGACCCTTACAAGGATAAAAGCGTTTTGGAAAATGAATGAAATACACTTTCAACACTAGTCGCTGGGACTTTTTTCACCATCAAGGAGGGTGAAGGTCTTTGCTCTGTTTTGTGTCTCCCTGAAGGAGCAGTTGTGCCAGAAAAGGCACCCCTGCTCAGTGTGCAACCCCTCTTATCTTCCACAGGGAAAGTTTAACATCCACGAAACTTACACCACTAACCAGAAGCAGTCCTACAAACAAACTGTCAAAATTATTCTCTTCTGGGACAAACAAACCATATTTTTTGTAGCACCATTACCTGTATGGACAAGGGAAGTATATCTGATCTTTGAAACAAAATCATTCCACAGTTCTATGATAATGACGTGCATAGGGAGTAATCAGAAATGGGATTAGACTTGTTTGTACCTGTAAACATTTAAATTTCAAATAGGATTACTGTATACTTGCAAATGTCGTGTGTAGAAACGGCTTCTGAAGTTGATGGATTACCGTGTAGGTAGTGCAGTAGTCGTAGCAGTGCCTGGTATTTCAGTTAAGGCCTGTCTCTTTGTGACTATCTGTATGGGTAGATTGTGTGTGGTTGAAGTGAGGTCAGATGCGCTCAGTGTGTGTGTCTCAACATTTCTGCCCTCTATGAGTGTGGCTAAGTAAAACATCAATGCACATTCACACATACACTGTGCTGTAGAACCCCATGTGACCCTGAGGACTGATGCAATAGCAGGAAGTGCTAAGAGACATTTAACCAGAGCTGTAGTTAACTTTGAAGTCCTGTGTGTGTGTGTGTGTGTGTCAGTCTCTTTTAGATGAACCTATATTCATGCACCTGATCATTTTTTTGTCATATTCAGGGTTTTAGGGACAACATATCTATGGGTCAGTTTAATTTTTTTGTCCAGATTCATTTCAGTGACCATCAGCTGGGCTGTCACTTTTAGTTTTGTAATGAGACTCTACGAAAACAATGTTCTTTTAATCAAGTGGAGAAGAACAAAGCAGTGAGGAGGAAGGGGAGACAGATTAAAGCTTATTCGTGCTTTATGAAAAAGTTACATAATTGCGGGAAGAATGGCAGGTTTGTTTTCACACCCACAATACCATTTCCCTGAATCTCTAAATGCACCACACGCACGAGATTCTGCCGCTGAATTATTTCAGGCAATGAAACATTTCTAAGCTTTCTAAAAGTTGAACTATAAAGAACAGCGACCAATCAAGTAGAGGAGAAAACACACTGAACAACGATTCTACATTATTAAATTCCCTGACTATGCTTTGTTTTCTTCTAGAACAACAGTATAATACTGGATCTGACAAGGCTCATTTTGCAGTGGAATGATCAGGTCTGAGCAACATGTACCTCTTGAGGATGCCTAGTTGTTGACTTACTCTGTCAGCCCTTGAAGGCTTGATCTCATGGAAGTTCCTCTGAGTTTTCAGAGTAATGGAATGGCACTTAAGGTGGCAGTGGGATTTCCCTAAGGAGACATACCAAGGGGAAGTCAACAAGTGTCATAGATAAGTGTGTGAGACGAGAGGCAACCTGTGCCAGGACTAAGAAAGAGAGGGTGGAAATCACATAGATGATTTAGAGCAATAGAAGTGTGAAGCAGAGTGAGGATGAAGAGGAAGTGAGTGAGATGTGGAGGATCAAGTGCAAAATACTGGATTTAAGACAGGGAGGATTAGGAGAAGACAAGATGAAGTGTAGATACTGGCTTTATGCTGCTATCCTTGAGGAATAGTGGTGGAATCTATTAACAAAACAACTCATTCAGCTTTTTCATGGCCCACGTACAAACTATTCTTTGCATTGTTCTTGGAAGTGTTTATTTAGCTCTTCTTTTCTTCTGTGAGACAAACACATTTACTGCAAGACATTACTTTGCTGAGGTGTACAACATCTGTGTGGAGTTTTCCCCGTTCCTTTCCAGAGTCATAGAAGCACAGATGCATGTGTTGCATGCTGTCACAGAAGCCATTATATACAGCGTAGGAGAGAGATAGTGGTAACCAGAGGGGGTCGGAATATACACACTTAATACTCAAGTCAAAGTGCTTTCCAAAAAAACCCTACTTTACTAGAAGTAGAAGTACCACAATTCTTTGTGCATTGTAAAAGTACAGGTACTCCACTCACAAAGCTGTGTTTAATAATTGTCAAACTTTATGCTACTGACAACTTGAAGGTACACAGGTTCAGATTTATTGTGCAGAAATGTACAATGTTAATGCAAAAGTACTAATGGCATTAAAATGTACTTAGACAGAATCATTTCAATCATATTATTATCTATTATTATCTATCATCATCACTAATATTGCTATATTTAAATATGAATGCGTTCAGGTGGAAATATCATTAATGTATATACTGTAATACAATTATAAGTAAATGCAACATGAAATGGAAATACTGGAGTAAAATACACTCTCGCAAGCTTTATATTGGCAAAAATGATTTAACCATTTGTAATTATGACAGTAATAATCATTGCAGAGAGAGTCAGTCACATTGTCAGACGTTTATTATATTCTGTTTAAGCACAAGGCTCTAAAATAAAATGCACCTTCACCGTTACATGAAGCCAATAATAAAACATAAGATGAATTCATTTTCCAGTCGTTTTGAGCCAGAACACTCTTCGAATGACAGAACGCATTGATTTTTTTTACATTCAGGACCATTATCTGTGCACTTTCAAAATACCGTGGAGTCGCTCATAAAGCTGTGACTCATTTTAAATGTTAAATGATAATAATGGCCGAGTCTCCGTACAAGTTGAACAGTGTGTGCTTGTGTTTCATATTGCAGGTTCCCATCCTGCCACTGTCCAATCAAACAAGTCAATGCTTCATTCTGTAAGTTCTGTAAGAACCATAACTAAGGCTATGACATATATCAACATGTGCTGTAGGTGTATAACACTGGACAACTGAGCAGATTTTGCGTGACTCACGGGTTCTATGAAGGACAACGACAGATCTCAAACTGAAGCCACTAATGTCTTGTGTATCCATGAGAGATGTCTTCACTGTGTGTGTCTGAGTTTCTCTGTGCTGTTGTTTAACACTCAGCAGTCCCTGGGATGTCATCCATCAGTTTGATCACTAGTACACAGACTGACAAATTTATGTGGCTCACATCCAATCTGAACTCCAGTGTCTCCCCTCCCTCCTCATTTCTTTTCTTTCACTCGCCCTCAGCCTCGTTTACAGTTCACTTTTTTCTGTCCTCTCTTAATCGCATACTTCTTCCCTTGATCATGTTCCTCCTCCAACCTTTCTCTGGCCCTCAGACATGTAGTCACCAACTTTGTCAGCAGAACTTTTTCTTTTCTCTCCATCTGTCATTCACCGTGGTGCCTTGTTGATGCGTCTCACACACTCATTTCATTTACTGTTTTTTTCCCTGCAGTATATTGCTTTTTCTTTCTGTCTCCTTAGTGTTTTTGTTCGTTTGTTTTGACCCATCTTCTGTCTCTGGCTTCTCCTAGTCATCAGTAACTTTCTGTTTCTCTGATTTTAACTGTTTACTTTCTTTTAGAGTACAACAGTCAACAAACCTTGGCTGAAAGGGGGATGTGGCAGTTTTGCGGCAGGGATTCTTACCATTCGGCTACCAGGTCCCTCTGTGGGACTCCTTTTATACCCGCCCTCTGTTATGCATGGACTGTGGTTTATGAAAAGCCACTTCATTGTTGACTGTTCATAACTCAACATCCGAATCAAATCTAAACTAAGAAAAGATAAGTCAGGTTTGTCGTGCTGCAGCTGAAGCCCAGTGTTGCCCTGCTCTGACTGTAGAAAAATACATTTCTACTGCATTCTTTCGTGTCTTCTGTGATTTTTGTTTTCTGTTCACACTTTCACTCTGCCTTCCCTAATATTTTTTCTCCCCATACATACTTCCCCTTTCAACTCCCTCTGTTCCTTTGTTGAGTCCTTCCTTCCCTCCTCATCTTTCAAAGCTTTAACTTCATTTGAAACAAAGTCCTGCTGAGGGGGTTTCTCTGGCAAAATTAAATGAGATTTGATTTTTAACCTAAATTGATTTATCCAAGCTGAGATGGTCACAGTGAATGGTCGCGCTGAATAACTTGCGTATCGAACACAAATTCTCTCTGGCTGTGAAATCAACAACGGAGAACTTATTGGAGTAAGTGTTTGCATCAGCACTAAATAGATGATTTTCCTTTTTTTTGGTGTTATATCTCTTTTTCTGTCTGTAAGCCGGCCCAGCTGTGTTTCTATCTTCCATCTTTTGGTCCATATCTCTGGTTTTGAAGGAAGGCCAGAAGATTCCTTGTGTGTGTGTGTGTGTGTGTGTGTGTGTGTGCTACTACTACTATGTCTATGTTTAAGGTAAGATTATACATTTCCAGTCAAAGCAATATCTTTCACCTGCCTATCTGTAAGGTCAGAGTCTACTTTGAATGGTTAGGTAATCCTCTCTCAAAATGCATCACGGTCTCACCATCAAGTGCAAGTGCAACTCTGCGACTCTATCTTCCTTTTATCGCCCATCTCTTCCACCTGCCTCTGAGTCTTTCCTCACACTCTGTGCCTCTTTCTTTCCCAGCTTATAATAATTTAGGTTCTGCTTCTGTGCCTCGCCATTCATAAAGCCAGTGATCCAGGAAAAATGCTTCAGAGGCGTTGTTGTTCTGGATGTTAAACAGTAGCGCTACATCTGTTCTGCCATTCTGGGCTGTGTTTTCTTCTGCACAGTTGACTGGGCCAAATCGGCAGTGGTCTCAGTTAATTTTCTGTAATGTAAATCTCTCTGCTCTGTTACTGAAGCCACCATTCTTTGAGGTATATCAGACGTTGTAACACCTCCTACTCCTCTCTCCTCTGCCCTCGGGGTCATCTCCTTGCCTTCACACTGGTGACAGCCATTATATTTTTTGGGGTCTGTCCTGCTGCCCCATTCCTGTGAAAGCAGTATCTTAGCTATGCCTTGAAGGGATTCCTTCGCACTTGGCACAAGCATCCACTTGGACTCTATGATAAAGTTATTAGATTTTGCTGCCAAAGACCAAGGTCACCGTTACTGTCACACACTCTCATATATGCCCAGAGGGAATTTTCTTTCCATTCAGGAGACACATCTGCTTATGAATGAATTTATTAGAATATGAGTATAAACTGTAACTTGACTTGATGAAGACGAACGCGGTAATCACGGTAGATTTCATTTAATTCATCTGGTCCATTGCTAATATACAGTAATAACTAAATCAGCTTTCAATGCACTAATATTTTACCAAAACATGTTTATTTAGGATTAACATCCCATTAGCATCCCACATGTTCATATGTGAGGAAACACACAAGAACAGTTCAACACTAATTAATAAAAATAATATCCTCACTGTCCATTCATCATTCTTCCTGTGAGCTTTACTTGTTCATATTTCATGCAACGTGGGAGCTTATCTGCCAGAGAAATATTACAATTTTAAGATGTTAATCTGCCTGCCAGTTCGGCTCCTCACTAAATTAGATCACATCAAAGGATTGCAGATAGTGGTAAAATATTCAGTTTGGTCTTTCCTGATGGAACTTTCCGATTTTATGTTTGAGATGAGATTTCAAACCAGCTTTGTGTTGTGTGTTATGCAACAATTACCACTATTTCAATAATCAAGTAATCAGTCTCTGATTATATGGTGTGGTCACTTTAAGAGAAACAAAAATCTTTACACAGACTTTTTCCAGCAGATTTTTTCTGCTACATTAGAGTTAAATGAGTAACTGAGTATGTGCACCATACACTTCATCATTCAAATGATGATTTGAGTGATTTATCCAGCTTGAAAGTGATCACAGTGGCTGTGGTTGAGTCTGTATTTACTTTTTTTTTTGGCAGTTCACCTCTTCTCACCTAATCTGGAATGTGCTCACACTCATTATTTTAAAGACTGAGGCTCCGCGTGACTCACGACTGAACGACGAGCATGAAATGACTGGCTGCGTTTGAAACCGTTTTGTTAAAATCGTTTTCATCCGTCCCCTGCGGCCTGGTGGAGTTGGTGAATGGTTGGTTTTTAGTTGGCTTAGCTGAATCACAGGGAGACAGAAATAAAAGTCCTGAGACTTGTGGGGAGAACAAAGCAGAGCAGAGTCTGTTGGAAAGCTTTGATGTGTTTTCGTTTTCTACAATTTTTTTTTTTTGAAACTCCAGAATCCTTGTTGCCAATAAGAAAAGATCCAACAGTTTACTTCACTTTTGTTCTTGCCCTGTTGTTCACCATCTTAAATAATCTATGTTGCCATTTTTGAATTGCATTGATTGAAACGAAGAGAAATAGGTGGAGGTTTGGAACGGAAGCTCCATTCTGGATAGCGGCTGACTTTCCTCCCTTGATGCTCTCACTTCTGCTGAGTCATTTACTGTTGTGCCACAGTCGATGCAGCTTAGAAAAGCATTGACAGTGAACGGCGGAGTGAAATTCCTTGCTGGGGAGCCCGAGCACCAAACGATTTTCTTTCCTTTGAAAAATTAAAGCACAAATCTAATCTTGTCCCTTGCTGTCAAATTAGCAATTAAAATTGCAAACAATAGCATGGCTGGTTTCACTGTTTTCTGTGCCACCCTGGGGCGATCTGGCCTTGCCTTTCCAAAGATTCTTAAATGTCACAGTCAAAGAAGTTGAAAAAGACCATTACCAGTGACATTTTATTGTGTATGTGTGTGGTATTAGAGCACACAAACACACATACTTGAGAGTAAATTGTTTTTTCTCAATGCAAATTCTAGACCTTAGGTTGTTTGAGATTAGTTTGTGTTTTGTTCCCAGCTTTACATTCCGTGAGGTGTTCCTTTATCCCTTTCATCTTTTTAGGTTTGTGTTAGGTTTCTTTAAATAAGGCAGCAGTTCTTCAGTGAGTCCTTCGTAAAGTTTTTTTCTGCATATTTGTGGATATGGGTCACTTATTGCTATTGAAGGAAAGCATGGATTATATTATACCTTTTTTATTGATAAAAAACAAACCTCTGCCTCTCCGACAACATGGCCATATGTCCTTTGCTGTCCCTTCCTCCACTGTAGTAAACCTAAAGTTTGATTTGATTCTACCCCAAAGGCATTGGTAGGAATGATAAGGGCCCTTAACAAGATGTGACTCAGGACACATTAAAAAACTCAATCAATCTCAGACTTTATGGGCCTCTCCTGCAGCTCAGGAGCTGCCTGACTGATTACCTCTACGCTACTCTACTTCCTTTATGTGTTGCCTTTAACCAATTCTATCTTATTAGGCAACACTCTGTATGTTATAAAGACTTGTAGAATTGAGCTATAGTGTAAAATTGTTAGACAATTAAATTCAAACATGAATCTAGATTTTTAAACAAGTCTGAATAACACCGTGTATGTGCTGGCTGATTTATGCTACCTGTGGCACTGGGGCAGTAATTTCAGACCATGTTACCACATTTCCACATAAAGTAGATCCTGGGGGGATGCCGAGGCCTTCTAAATAATCCCCCCATTATGTCCTGGCTCTGCCATGGTGTCTCCTTCCAGTTCAGCACTTCTCCACAGAGAAATGCCTAAAATAAAAAAAAAACACAGGTAAACATACATAGACGAAGAAATTAAATAATCAAATGCAAAACTATTGTTTTAACAGATCTGTCAAGTCTCTATTGGTAGTATTGGCAAGCATGGTGACGATCCTGTGTCAATCACAGGGAGGATTTACGATATACCCTGTAATAAGCTCACTGACCCAGAGAAAGATATGTCAAACCCAAGTAATAAACCTGTGAACCACCAATCATAGAGAAAAAAAACCGGCAAGGTTGCATCAGCTGTGGATCAACGTAAAGATTTAAAGCGAGAGACCACGCTGCTGCGGTACAGGGTATAAATTCTGCAAATGAAAATGAATAACATGGGGGTGGATATGAATGGTTGGGCTGCACATATGTAGCTGTGAATAAGGAAAATGAGGATATTTGGATGACATTGGTTCTGCTACAAGTCATCAGTACTCAACACCGCGATTCATTCATCATTTTAACAAATGGCGAGTGTGTGTTTGTGTGTGTGTATGTGAATGTCTCTGCTTGAATGTATGTATACGGGTACAGGAAAAGTACACTGAAGTTTACACAGTACAGGCATAGCTATACATCTGCATGCCACATATAACGTCTCCTGTGTCGTAGTGTGTACTGGTAGGTCTGGAACTACAGATAAATGCAACTACTTAAAATCATCAGGCGTCAGAGACTAAAATTAATTCACGGTTTGCCTTCATTCTGATTAGTTCCATTAACATATCTGAAATTCCTTTGGAAAAAAAATCACCTTGCTAACAGATTAAAGTAAAATAAAAGAGCAGCTGGTTCTTGTCTGTCTGGCAAGATTGCCAATTAAGACAGGGCTTATTTTGTGGTGAGTCTGCAATCAATGTTAACTTGTTCTTTTTGTTGGAATAATTAGACTCCTCTTTGTAAGTTTGACCTCTAAACTCGCTTAAACCATTTATTATGTTCCAATAACAGTAATAATAAAAACAGTTGCTGCTTTCTTGTGAACAGGCGTCTCCTTTTAGGTGCCAATGGTTTGGGGTTCAGTGTCCTGTCCGGGGACACTTTGACACGTGGCGTGGAATCAGTGGCAACGGGAATCAATCCACCAAACCTGGGCTTTATATGCTGCTGCCACCGATCCTGAAAACGGTGCTTTAACTGCTAAATCACGTCAGCGCTTTAGAAATGTTTCTTGTTTACATTACATGTAAAAAGTTTTTAAATAGGTTAAAGCCTCAAACTGGGATGCACAAGGTCGCAGGTTCGAATCCCAGTCTGATTCCTAGTCCAGCTGTGTCCTTGAGCCAGACACTCAGCGCTAGCTCCCTGTAAGTCGCTTTGGATAAAAGCGTGTGCCAAGCAAAGCAAAGTAAAATAAAGCATGGCTGTGTCAGTCGTTTCATGACCCATCCACTGTGGATAGAAGAAGGCAGGATAAACTATTGGAAAGTTGGAGCCAGATATGAATAAGTAATCATCTAAAAGAAAAAGTACTGATGAGAGAGAGACATGTTTCCATCTGACTTTGATTTCCACAGTGCATTTTGTTACTGTAGTTGTTGTCCATGCAGACAGTGTAATATTTTAACTTTAATTACAACAAAAAATACAATTTAGTGTATTTACCTAAAGTAATAAATGTTGAGGTGATTTGTAAATACACCGTTTTTTAATCCTGCACAGTAGAAGTTAATTTTGTATGACTCTAAATATTAGGTTGTATTTCTCCAGTGCCGACTGAATCATCTCTAAGCAGAAGGGTAACAATAGCCTGTAGCTGCAAAGTAAGCTTGTGCGCAGAGAGTTGTTTCCAGAGTCTCCAGAGTGAGCAAAAGTGAATAAACAATTGTGTTCCCTCACTAGTTAGACTCACACTTGAATAGGACGCTCAGTTTAAAAACAGACGCCATTGCAAGCAGCCAGTGATGAAGACTGAAGTAGTGTGGTGCATGCTCTGATGGGAGATGTGCAAAAAAAAAGGAAGTACCTGCCCTTTGATAACAATTTAACACCTAAGACTGAGATGCGGAAACCCAGTGATGCTGGAGAAAAAGCCGGGCTGGTCCTGTTTTGAAGTCAGTGTCCTGAGACAGCATACGGATCAGCAGGCAACTGCTTACCCTCTGAGGAGCGGTGCTCTCCAGGGTGCTGCTGCCGCTGCTGCTGCTGCTGCACACACTGCTGCTCCTTGTAAAATCACACAATGCTCTACAGTCAGCCGAGAGTTACTGCTCCAAAGCCCTCTTATAGTTTAGGCTGTAAGCTTCCCCTAGTGTTGACAGCCTCGGTGCTTCCTACTAACATCCGTGCACCGGCAGCTTAGACAGAAACGTATTTTACCTTAAACATGGTAAACCTGTTTTTGACTTTATCTGGGGAAATAGCCCCAGCAGAGGCTCAACAGCAAGTTTAAAAGTCAACTAAAGCAAACATGACATGATATTAGAGGCCTGGACAACATACTGCACAGCCTTTTTAAAAAGTGACTTGACAAATATATTTTGTTCCATTGGAAACATACAGTAATGAACAACATTTGTGTATAGATCTCTGTCTCCAGCTTTGCCAGTATGAAGTGATGCTCTACGTTGGCAGGAGGTCAGACTGTCTTTCTGATGAATTCAGGGGGTGATCTTATTCGCAAGTTTATTCTCTCCTGTTTTATCCTCTTCCGACACAGAGGAGGCTTGACAGTGTTTGAGATCTGAAAGACTGCTGAATAATGAGTGGAGTTCCCTCCTTAATTCTGTCCACAACTCTCCCACTTCTCTTTCATTCTAGCTTCCTCCCTCTTCAGCTTTTCTCCCACTTTGATGCATATTATGTAGTTAGAGAAATGTTTTCGAACCGTTTTTGATCTCCCTCAGTTTCTGTATATCCTTCAGTATCTCTGTGTAACTCTTGCTCAGTCACACACATTCATTGCCTCGGGCAAAATAAAAGCAATTGTCTGTTATTTTAGACAATAAATAGAATATAAATATCGTTTTGTTGATTTTTGTTCCAAACTTCTGTACAGATGCATATTGTTATCTCATTAGCTCTTAGTATAAAAATGATGGCTATATAATATATGGCTTATAGTTTTTCTGTTAATTATATCATTTAGTGGGATTTCTAACTGTTTTTCTTATAAACATTCAGGCTATGGAAAACTAAATGGGGAAAAAAACAAATACCTGCTGAAGCTTGATCTTGAAAATATTTTGAATTTGTGCTGTGCAAAGTTTCTAAATGATGGGTGACTCTGGTAAATATGATTAAGTAATGTTGGCAAATTTAATATTATCTACACAATGTTTTTTCTCATTTGTTTCGCCACAGAATGTTTTTCACTCATTTTTTGGGGGCCTCTATATGATGTAGAACATGAAAAGCGTCAGTTTAAGTGAAAAATAATTCATTTTTATGTCATTGATGCAACAAAGCTAAAAACTTTGTGACATGGCCAATGATTTGGGCACCCTACACAGTCACCCCCGGCAACACCCCCGTTTGGCATATATCACTGTTGTTTAGCCATTTAATTGTTTTGTATTTGCTCTCATTTGTTCTTACAACATGCTTCATGTTCTGTAATATCCGTATCTGTCTTGTATATACAGTCCTTTTCTCAGCACAGATTTTAATTCTGTTTGAGTAAGGGTCAGTGTGTATACTTTAATACAGGGCTGGGAAACCATGCACCTCAAGGCTCTGCCTGTATTCCAAATATCTCTGCTGTTCGGGAATGTGACAAGCACAGGAAAGTGAAGTTTACTTCTAATCCTCGTTCATTAGTTTGTGCACAGTGGAACCATTCATCACCAGTTCTAAATCTGTGTTTTCTGCCTCTCTGACGCCCACGATGACCACTTCTCTTCCACTTTCAGAACTTTTCAGAAACCCTCTGAACAACAATTTACTAATTACATTTTACACTGTGGAATCTGTGCTATCAATAACTTATTTGTGTTTCACACAGCTGCTTAATGGAGCCTGTGGCTGGTGAATATCCATAACGTTTTGAAATGGCCACACTTCCTAAGGAGAATTGTTGACACAGTTCAGGCCTAACAAGCTAGTTAAGGTCTGAGACCCTGTGCAAACCCGCACAGCCATTTTCCACTGGGACTGTTCAGCCTCTGACACGGTCATCGTCACTCTAGTCAGTGCTTGTGTTTCCACTGTGTGTGCTGCAGCATGATTCAGATCCAGTTCTCTTCTACACACCACTAAATGCGCCAAGCCTATTTGTGACAGTACACTTCTCTCACCAATCAGATGCTGCCTCCCTCACTTTGTTCCCCTCTGGTCTTCCTCCTGCTGACATGCACAGTGTGTGAAATAAAGCTAGTCAAGTCTAAACGCAACTGCAGATCTTTGATCCATGTCATTCATAATAATGTCACCGTGGGTAACAGCACAAGAAAAATTCACAATCGCCACGAAGCAACTCCTCCTCTGAACTGCAGGAGTATGATGCTCTGCAGAGAATATTTGATGTTTACTGTGCATTTAGTGGGTTTATGGTTATTGGCTCCATCAATCAAAATATAACATAACAACACGTCCATTACCAGCTGGTCCTTCCCCGAGCTGGTTCCACTCATTGTCAGTGAATATAGAGTGGAAGGATGGGGCATTGTCTGTTTGTCAAGGATCACTGTGACAAATGTTAAAACAGTCTTTCACCTTGGTTTGACCTTTGGAGAGTTGCACTGGAATATTAAATAATATTCTAGAAATGAATGAAATGACACCTACTCCTACATAATCGAGGATTTGTACTTTTACCCCTAAATAATGTGAGCCATAGAAATACATTCACCATAAAAAATATCAATAACCTTTGGCCTTGATTAATTCATTGTATCTTTTACGCTTTAGTCTCAGTTAAAAGGTGCTTTTAGAATAAATTAATAACTAGGGAAAACACAGCAGTTCATTCAGAGTTGGGGTCTGTATGCTGAGGCGTGATAACCAGTCAGTAACTTTAGTCACAGTGAAAAATCAACTAAATGTTGTTGTATGTTAAAACTATTTCTCCACCACAACACCAATGACGGTTTCTATAACTAGTCTAAGAACTAAATCAGGAGATGTGTATGAAAAACAACATTTAAGACAGGCTGAACTTATTAGGCTTTAAGCACACAAAGTTAGACTGTCTGGATGGCACCGAGGCATTTTGAGTTGTCAGTGTTGAAGATAATTCAGGTGACAGTTTATAAATGAGTAATTTGTTGTGCATAGAGCACAAAGGCAGAAAGATGAGAGGAGGTTTTGGACATTTAGACTCACATTTCTTTTGGAGACCGGGTGTTTATGTGGTGTTTTAAAGCATCAACATCAAAGCGAAGGAACCTACTGACAGCACTTTTATCTTTAGAAGATTAGTGAGTATCATGACAGAGTAGCAGGTACTCAGCATCTTATGTCATAGCACACAACTGATGTTTCTCAAAGGCATTCTCTAAAAACATAAACCAGGATTCATGCATTGTAAAATACAAATAATAACACATACTGTTTCTTTGTGTTTATTTGCCGTACACACCTGTGAGAGTCTCACCTGATTTAGCTTCTTCACCTATGGCAGAGACCTTCACTGTCGTTCAAAAACTATTCTCAGCCTGTGAAGTACACATCAGCTGTGCAAGCATGTGACCTCCGTTGTGTTTACTGTAGTTCTCTCGCTTCAGGCACTACACACAACAGTGGCAACTTTGGAAGACAGCTCTTAGAGAAACGTATGATGTCTGGGACAGAGTCTGTAGCTCAGGAAGAGATTGTCAGCTGCGATGGATTCATAAAACCCTACCTGTATGAGTCAGAGTATTCAGTGCGAGGAATTCAACAAAGATCTGCTGAGAGGGAGAGACTGAGGCTCACACCCGGGGACACCAGCGCGTTACCGCTTCTACCGATAATGAGGCATTGAGCACCACAAACGGAGCTACGGTTGTGTTTAAGGCTCAGCAGTGGCAGAATGCGGAGTCTGCAACGAATGGAACATTCTGGGATTTGTGATGGGAGAATGTGTCACTCGGCATCCGTCTCAGCACACCTGTGACGTCCAGAGTGTTGGACAAAGTAAAGTGGAGCAAAAAAACGCGTCTCAGCAATAAATGGTAGTTTCAAGTTAGAATTTCCTGGAGGAATGTTCCTGTATAATAATACATAATGCTGCCTGATTTTTCTTCAAGCATTAAAATATTAACTGGGAGCTTTTTTTTTTTACCACTTAACATACAGCGCTGTGAAAAGTAATTTCCCCACTGTCTGTGATGTTGCATATTGTCTCACCTATTGATTCAGATCATTAAACTAATGTTTAAATTACACCTAAATAATCCGAGTAAATCAAAACGTAGCTTTACATTTCTGTTACTTATTACAGAAAAGACTATTTGCCCCCTAAACTTTATAACTTATATCTTAGAACTGCAATCAGGTGTTTACAATAATTGGCAGTTGTCTTTCTCTGTGGTGGTATTTTCAACTGCAGAATTGTTTTCATTCACTCAGTGTTGGACTCGGTGTGTTTTGGATCAATGTCCGGCTGCATAACCCAAATGCACATGAGATCACAAACTCATGGCCAAACATTTTAGAGCACAGAATTCATGGTTCGATCAGTTATGACTACCCGTCCAGGTCCTGAAGCAGCAAAGCAGCCCCATCACACTTCCACCACGTTTTGTTGTTAGTACGATTTGACTTTTTATGAAGTGCTGTGTTCGTTTTAGGAAAGATGTAACGGGACACGTCACCTTCTAAAACAAAGGTAATCAACTCTCTAGGGTACAAGCAATAATAAATAATCAAACAAGTCATAAAACAGCTGAGCACTGTCAGTGACTCATCTACACACGTATACATGCCTTCATCCAGCTGATCTAACATCTCACTCTTTTATATCTGTTTTCTGTTAATGCAGAAACAGGGATTTGTTTTATTTTCTCCCTTTTCTTTACTCTCATAAAGGGGTTGAGCTCTTGCACTCAAACAGACTTATTTTCTGTGGTAGTGTTAAAGTCATTGTCGCCTGGTCGTAGTTGGCTTTGAGATCACTTATTTTCTGCAGCCTAACACTTCTCAGATTATACTGTGCGTAGTTACATTGTGGTGCTTTCACACCCACTTTTTCCCACTGAGAGCAGATGTCAGAGCAGAAGAGATGCAGCATTCAAGCCTCATACAGGAAGGGTGAAGATAAACACCTTGATTTAAGTGTCACCTTTTAACAGCTTAGTACACGTTGTTTCACGCTGTCGCCGCTTTTCTCTCTTGTCTTGTCGCTCCTGTTTTTCTGTTACTGTCGCTGTTTACTTTCTGCACCTCTGTTCATTGAAGGCCCGCCCTACTGTACACTCTCTGTGATTGGCTGATTATTGCCATCACCTGGGCCAATGTTAATCCTCATGGCACAAGCCAACCAAAAACATAACACCTCATGACACGCCGGGCCAGGCAGGTTTGTAAAACACAAATCAAAGCTATAGCCAAAAAACTAAAAGGGGGCAAAAACTTTTCTCACAGCACAGGAATCATCAGCACCAATTCCCTCCGTTCTCTGTGTGACAGTGAGATCTCTGTTGCCTGGATACACCTATATTTTACACAGCTATAAAAACACGCAACCTGCAAACAGACCTACACACATTGGTATGGACACCAGCACACTTAAACCACAGCATCTGAGGCTGTCCTCTCTGTCTCCCAGCACACCAGGAAATGTTTTTCTTCTGTGAGGCGGTGTAAGTGGAGTGGTCCACTGAAGCCAACCCTCAGTAATTAACTGTCACAATGCTTCAAAACTAACAAATGGACTTTGTGTCAAGGAGGGCCCATTAATTTACTGGCCTCCACTCGTCGATCCAGAGTCTATTATCTCCATTACGGCAGGCTTTCATGTCTGGGCATCCTCCTCTGCTAACCCTCCATTTCTCCGTCTCACTTTGCACAGATGCCCAGGCAGAGAAAGGCCTTCGACATGTATGTCGAAAAGACACGTTCACGCATGCCACGAGCCATATACGCAACACTATAAGGTAAATGTAAGTTTGTGGACAGAAGGTCACGCTTACTGCGTCTCCTCCTAAGTGCATACAAGAATCACGCTATGTGTGACTCACATTATAATTTAACACACAGCGATGCTGTGCACAGAAATATGCAGAGACCAACGGACTTGGTGTGAATACAAACACACACACACACACACACACACACTGCCCTTCACATACTCTACAGAGTTTTGTTTCCCTTCCAGTCAAATATATTTAAAAACTCATACTGCACTCCCACATTGGCATGACAACCTGAGGGGAGAAATCTTCCATATATGACACTAATAAGTGCTGCTCGGAAGGAATGAAGAGCCATTCCTCTATGAGACATAAATAACTAAATAACACAGACTATGGGATCTTTGTGATTTGCGATACAGCTCTCATTTATTGCTCCTCTAAAGGTAACGTATTACCAGGGTTCTGCAAAGAGAGCAAGACAGCGACTGTGTGACTCCACTTTATTGGCACTGAGATCTCGTTGGTCTTTCCCGCTGAGCCCAATGCATTTTTGATGCTCTTTATTGCATTATCAGTGGCTTGGTGCAGTTTTTGAGGTTTTCAGCTTAACCTAACTATTTTCAGCTACCTACTGCAGTTAAAAAAGGTACTATTGTATCTAGGATCCATTTAAAGGATTTGTTTCCCCATATCTAACACAAACATGCAAGGGAGACAGGACTACCACCTGAACTGAAAGAGACGTGTCTAGATGCTTTTTATGTAGGTTACTGTATTTATGGGCATACTCCTGTTTGTGTTAAAATACAGTCACAACACAGTATTCAGACCTTTTCAGATTTTGCACATTTTATTGCATTGTACATTTATTTTAAAAATGCATTCCCACAATGCATTGTCATTTCATGCTATAATGACTAAGTGAAACATACTTAACTTCTAAAAAATGCCCAGGCTCACTAATTATTGCCAAAGGGACCTAAATAAAGTTTGGAATAAGGGGTTTAAAGAATTTTCTAATTCTTTTATGCTCTGTTGAGTGTTGATATTTTAAAAATATATTTACATTGCAGTAAAATGTGCAGAAAATGGGGTCTAAAGAGTTTACATTGTGACTTTATGTACATGCATTACCATGTTTTGACAAAGTAAAAACATACAAATACCTACGTGATATTCTCCCATGCTTCATATGCCTAGTTATTCACCCTTAGCTGTAGAACAAACATAACACAAAACCCAGGAAGCAATTTCCCACAAAACCTGGTGGGAAAATCTGGTAAATAAGTGATTTATAAACAGGGAGGTTTGTGTGGCCTGGGCGTATCTGTGAATTGAACACTCGCTCATAAAAAACATTAAACTGCACACACTTATAAAGTCTTATGCATTTTAACCAACACAATTACACTGTTTTGCAACATACCAGGATGTGTTTTTCTTCTCCGGGGCAGCCTAAGCAAACTTACTTTCACCTCCAATTTAGCAAAAACAACACATCTCGAAACATAAGTAAATACAACTCAAATGATCTGCATCACTAGATACCAGTAGAGATGTGTTAGAAAAACTTTGCATTTGTTCTGCCAATGTTAGTCTTCTCAAACAAATAGCTTGATGTATGGAAAAGCTAACCATGTTCTGTGAGGTAGGATTCTGGCTGCTTTAACGCAGCATCAATAAGGCACAGGTGAAGCAGTGTAGCCAGGGCTCTCGTCTTAGTTCATTACAACCAAGGAACCTGGAATAATGTGCAGGGTGCTGTAGAGTGATCACACACAAATGTTGCAAATGTGCCTCCAGAAGGAGATCTTGATGGGTATTTGCTGGTGGGTGTGAAATCATTATCGACCTTAGCAGCATATGCAGTGGGGTTGATCCTAGTCGTCACCATGATCCATACACTCAATAGAGTGTGGGCTAGCTTCATGTTTGTTGTGATCTGACATTATATAAGTACGCTGAATTGAACTAAATATATTATAGTATGACGCTTCCTTCCACCGCCCAAGGACAAGCATGCTAGGCTACTTGGCGACTTCAAATAGATACGAATGTTTAAAGAGCAATAGATTTGTGACATACTTACCTTCACACACTTCACCCTTCATACTGAGGCAGAATCAGTGTGGGGTTTCTGTTTGAAGGTAGAAATAATGTTCTTTTCTGCCATAATAACAGTTACACCAATGTTTGTGGGTGGTTGGATAAGAGCATTTCAAGCCCTATACTGACTAAGCATAAGCACTGTTGCACGAGTTGTTGCATGAGTATGTGTATCTTGCTTCAAGAGTGTCTAGACCTGAATTGTGATGCAGATCACTCTGTCTGCCCTTTTAGAGAACTGCCCCTCAGGCCAGGAACCTCAAGTGAAATCTGCTCACTGCTTCACACATAAAACACTAAGAAATGGGCTTTTTGTCACTTTAAATGCACACAACTTCAGTGGCTTTGGAGGAAAGTAGTACATGAAGGTTTAAAAAATATATTACACAGACTGCTAAAAAGAACTTTCCTAAACTTTCTGGGTAATTATTAATATATATTTTTGAATTAAATGCTAAAATATTATATTAATAGCAGGGTTCACATTTTGAAGGGTTTCCTGAAATTATCTGGACTTTGTGGTCAAATAACAATCCGTTGGGTTGCAGGTCACAGTTTATATTCTCTCCTACACCTGATTATCTATGCTCAGGTCTGTTTGGATCCACTCTGCACATGTTGGCATACAGACGTCGTACTGGTACTGGTCCCAAGTGCATCTTTGAAAGAATCGGAGGAGTTATATCTAGAATATTTGAGAAATAGTGTTTTTTGTTATTAGAGATTTTAAAAAACCTAAACCAATGCAAAGTTCTGGTCGTAGACTTTGGGCCTCTATAAGCTGGTCAAAATAAAAAGGACACTAAATTGGAGGATTAAAACTATATGCTCGACATGCTTTTATTTGTTGTTAGAGTAACATTTTTTGCAGTTATTACAGAAATAAGACCTTCCAGTGCTGTATGCCCCCTCAATATTTTCTTTGTCAGTCTCTCGGTGCAGGGAGTTTAGAGTTAGGGAAGATGAAAAGTCCTGACACTCTGCTCCTGTTCTATTTTACTGAGGTATTATAAACGCAAAAGTAATATTTCATTCTGCATAGCTGTCATGTTTGAATCTCTGTTGGATGATCTGTTACTGGGGATGTGACAGGGATATCGCGTAATCCTCTCCGAATATGAATTCTTCTACCTGCTATATCTCTTTTTCTGATTCTTAAGAGATTGTTTAAAGTGGGTCTTGCAATGTTTTTACATGTCTGCTTCTACTCCCACTCACTTTCTTCTTCTCCGTGTTTCTCTGTGTCTTTGGGTTCATTAGAGGGATGGTGAGGAGAGAGTGCATGGAACACGGAAGGGAGGAAATGGGGATATGGTAATGAGACAGAGACAGACAGATGGAGAAGAGGAAGAATATTGTGAGAGTAAGGAAGCATAAAGAAAGAGATCATGCTAATTATCTGCCACCTTTAGCTGTCTGTGACAGTTCTTAGCCTCTACTTCTTTCATTCGGATGGAGACGCATATGAGAAGTTGTGCATAATGTGTTAATATGCTTGAATGCACACATCCATATGTGTTTGCAGTGTGTGCGCGTATTCTAATATCTATGTGTAGCTATTTTCTGCAGGCCGTCAGGGCCATATGAGGTCTGATGTGAATAACATTCCAGCTCTGTCTCCTCATGTTGTAGACGCTTTCCCCACTGCCTGACCATAGTAACTGATTAACAGGGCTGTAAATATTTGACAGATGTGCCTGAGGGGGAAGACGCGATAATGAGAAAAGACCATGTGTCCTAGTCTGTGTGTGCGTTATAACTATGGTCACAACATTTTTAGAGTTATTCTCACAAGTCAGCAACATTCGAAAGACATACAATTAATCTTCGCCCCAGTAATTCTGCTTTTGATTAATGTATCTGTGTGACTAGAATCAAAAACACCATCTCGTATTGTGCAGTAGATACAAACCAAGTGGTTTTGCCATCCCAGTACTTTTGGAGGAGACTTGTGTTTCTAAGCTTAACAGCTCTTATTTCCTCTCACATGGTCAGTGTGTGCTCCTTTTATATGCCAATAAAACTAGTTGCTTCCATGCTTGAGGAGTGAGCAGCTACTGCGACTATAACTTGGGGGTGACATTAATGAATGAGGTGTTACACTGACTTTCTTCCTGCTTTTATCTCCTCTCTTTTCTCCCTCTCTTTTCAGACTGGTTCTCCAGCAGGGCTCCCTTCTGAGAAATATTTTTGATTCTGTCTGTTCCTGCCGTCACCTCCCTCTATGCCTTTTGTTCTCAATTTACAATGTGTCTCTCCGCTGCTCTCTTCTCTCTCTTCTCCCTGCGTCTGTCCAGTTCTCTCTCAGCCCCCCTCAAACCAAGAATTGCTCCTCTCTTCTCTACTTTTATTTCCCCTCCTCCTCCTCCAGTGTCACACAATCAGAGACTCTCCCTCTGTCTGCCAGACAGGGTGCCAGAATACCAATAGACCAGAGCCCTCTGCGCTCCCATCATCCAGACCACGTCTGCCTTTCTGCAAAACACACACACACACACACGCACATACTGTATATGCACACAGACACAAACTATCAGACAGGAAGGCAGGAGAGCATACACAGCTCCATATGGTTTCACAGGCAGACAGTTACAGCTTCACCACATTAACCCCTCTCCACATGCATACAAACACTCACACAAGCTATAGCAGAGACACACTCGAGTCAGAAACGATAGAATAGATACAGTACACATAGAAAGCACATATCGACCTCTTGTGCAGCAACACGCACACCCACAGCAGCTCGCCCTTCCAATCAATGTGCACTTTAAAAAGAGTTCCACCTTCCCCTCTGGTGTTTCTAAGCCCCCAGCTCCTCTTTACTTGCCTCTGTCTTTACTTATCCCTCTCTTTTTGTCAGTAGGGACAATCTCCAATTTTAGCCACAGCCAGATAGGCACGCCCGTAGCCACAAATGGCTGTCACAGCTCCCCCGTAGCTACCAGAGCGCCCTTGTAGCTATGAGTGGCTCTGACAGCGCCCACCGCCCGGAGACTACAGACGGATTCCTTTACGTTAAACGTTTAGCGACAGAGCAATGTCTCACTGATAAATATTGTTTTAGCATTTTAATGTGGTAAAAAAACTGTTTTCATATTTGATTTTTAAATAATGCCTTTGGTGAACTTTGCACTTTGAAATTTGACTCCTAGTCCATCCTCTACCGGGAGTGTCCTTGAGCCAGACACCCAGCTCTAGCTCCCCGTAAGTCGCTTTGGATAAAAGAGTTGAATAAAGTAATGTAAAGCTTGGTACTTATCAGAGTCAGATCACTAGTAATAGTAATAACTGATGTAATTTGGGCACTGTCACAGCCACCCATAGCTACAAAGGCGCTCTGGTAGCTACGGGCAAGTTGTCACAGCCATTTGTGGCTACAGGCGCGCCCCCGTGGCTGTGGCTACAATTGGAGCTCGAGTCTTTACATTGATCGACAGGTTGTTGTGACACACACCTAAACTGAACAAAGTATTAGTAGTGTTCCATTTTCCATAAGCCCTCCAGCAAAGCCATTTCCACTGCTGACGTTACGGCCTTCTGTTATAGTGAATGATAGCTGATCACTGTGACTATAAATGTAAGAGAGGAAGCTTGATGGAACGTCAGACGATGACAGATGAGAATTTGAGTTGGGAAATATGTTGAAAACTTGACGCCGCTCAATAAAACTTTCTCCCCCCGAACAACCTCCCTCACAAATATTAATATGTATGTGTTTGTATATGCATTCGGAGATAAAAGCGTGACAAAAATCACCTTGAATGATTCATACTAGTCACTATAGAAAATATTTTACCAGCATAAACTTCAGAGCTTCATCATCAAAACTCTAAACAACCACCTCTGGCAGCTTGCTTGTCAGTGCTATTTTCTGTTCCTTTTCTTTTCTTCTTCCGTCTTTCTGCACTATGTATGGTATATATAATGTATGTTATTATTTTTATGATACTGCTTTGTCTGTGGTTGTTTCCCTGAGATATGGAATGCATCAGGCTGTCTAGCGATCACTGTTTAACAGGTGTAAACAAGCAAGCAAGCTGTTTTTTTAGGTGTGTGTGTGTAGCAAACTGTTAATGTTGTGTTTAATATGTTATGAGACAGGACAGCTGACCTTTCTGTACATTTTGGAAAAATCAACTTGTCAGAGCGCTGCAGTTTCCAATGGAACAGAAACATCTCACTTCCCAAATGAATCGTATGATCTCTCCTGGATTCTGTGTAATTTGCTTTCAAAAACTGATCCTATCAAGACACTTAGCTCTTGATTGTTTCTTTCTCCAGCACTTTTCCACCAGGGCCATTGTAGTGCCAACAGGATATTGAAAAGGCACAGTGGTCCTGAACTGTGCTTACTTTTTATTTTAGTGAGCTTTAGTTATTTCAGGTCGGGAAGATGGGGGATATTGTGTTTGTAAAATCTTTGCTAAACCCAAACTAATTTTAACAAATTTAAACTTTAATTTTAAATATACATCTGAACTCGGGCTGATTTGATTTCACAACCCAGTTCATTTGAAAAGCATTTGTCTGGACTTCTCCCTTTGATATTTTTATACCTCATTGTGAAATATTTTTTAGTGGCTGAATGTCTGAACACCGTTCCTGCTTCGCTGCTGTTCTGTCTGTTTGTAGTTATGTTTTAAAAGTTTGGTATAGAAATGTAAGTTAACATGACAACAACCTTTCATCTAATGGAATTACAAGCTCCAGTCTGATCTACCTCCTTTACTGCTGTGTGTTGGGGGTGCAGAGATGGAGTGAGCAGAGGTTTGTGGGTGCTACAAGTGCTTTGTGTGTGTACCTGCAGCATATTTGCTGTCTTGTTGGGGGTCTACATGGAGCTGAAGTCATTGCATTGTTTGGCCATGACTGAGAAACTGCTGACAGCATGGAAGTGTGTTAATGTGAGCACCTGAATCAAGCAGCTGGTGTGAGTCTGTGTTTGAATTTGTGGGTGAAGGTGCTGCTGGATCAGTGAGATAAGAACATTTTAGCAAAAGAGTACTAAGTGGTTAAGAGTGGAGGTAGTCTCCACAAACTGTGTGTGTGTGTGTGTGTGTGTGTGTGTGTGTGTGTTTGAATCAGTGACACTAGAAACAACTTAGCGAGTCAATAAAATAAAATAAGCAAACAGCAGGAGAGGGAAGTGTTTTTTCTTTAATTTGCACTTATTTGATTTCTTTTCTCACTTCGCGCAAATAAAACGTGCATTTGGTGTTTACACGAAGAAGAAGAAAAAAAAAAGGTTCTGCAAATGTATTTAATGGTGAGAAAAGTTAGAATCACAACCTGTGTCTTCAGGAAGTCATTTATTCATAAATCAATCACCACAAACCTCCGTTATCTTAAATTGAACTTGGAATGCATACGAGACACGATGATAGAATTTATTTCTAGGTAGTGTTTTGGTCCTACACTGTCATAAAAGTGCATGATAAAAACCCCTAGGCACCCCCCCCCCAGTTGAACAATGTGAGTCCCGAGCAGGAGCAATTATAGAAGTCTCCTCTCATTTGTCTTTGAGTGTTTTCATTCCCCCATTTGGTCGTTCACCATTCTGCTCCTCTTTCCATTACTCCTCATCCTTTCTCCTTTTTCAGTTTCTCTGCATTGCAGCAAACACCAGTAACATTTACTGCTCGGCTTTCCTGTTGCAATCATAGCGCGTATCTACATCCACCTACCTTTTTACCAATTTGTTTAACCCATACTACTGGACTGTGCCTTTACTGGATTCTTGCTGATGATGGAGGGTTGACGCCAGCGCATTTTGTGGCATAAAAGCCTCAGGGAAAACCAGCTCTCCATCAGCAAGTAACAGAGGTGTCAGATAGAAAGGTGACAGAAAATCTCTTTTTTTGTCATCTTTTTTTCAAGACTGTCAGACAAAAATTGTTTCACAGCATAGGCAGCAAAACACCCTTTCAGCTGATGCGAAAATCTGATTAAAAATGTGTTTTCTGTGAAGTCTTAAATTGGCTTTCATGAAATTAATTTATCCTATTAATTATATTCCCTCTAAATCACAAACAAGTACATCAGTTCACCATGGCAGCTTTTTTAAATAATGTGTATGACGTTGTATCCTGTACCTTTAAAGATTGCACATTTAGCCTTGCTATTATAAGGCAGCTTGATATAAATAAGTAGATTATTTCCTCCAAGTTGTCTCATGACCAGTGTCAACAATGGCCTGTGTTTGTTGGACTTATATATATAAACCTAATGAATCATGAAGATTTACTTTCAAAACCTGAGCTAAAGGTTTTAAGTTTTAATGTTTCAAGATATGAGCGAAAGCTATTGAGAAAGGTGCGAGAACACTAATTATCTTGTTAAAAATTATTGCAAGTGTAAAAATAGTAAAACCAGTTAACCAGAGCATCTTTAGATTGCACAGAAATTCTGAAACGTGGCCTGCAGAGCAGAAAGATATGTACTGATACAGCATAAAATAGGACTGGTAGTTATGGAATCAAAGTAGTATGCAGATTTTAAGTAGTAGGCTGCAGTTTATCGTTTTAACTGGAGTAATATGTTCTACATGCCTTTCAGAAAAAAAGAGTGACACTTTTTCCAAAGTGACCTCGACTCGTACAAAGAAGCCAGAAATGAGCTGATCCTGGAGCTGGCTGACAAACACCAGCTAAATCCGTCTCTGCCACCCACAGCCAGTAAACTCCCAAAAAATGCATGTCACTTGTAAACAGTGGGAAAAATAGGATTAAAAGTTACTGTTAATCACAGTCTTAACCAATTATCAACAGAAATATAGAGCCAACATGTAGTTACTGCAGAAACAATTATAGACAGAGGAGAGGAGAGCATAAAGACAAATTCTGAATTAATCTGAAAAGAAATTCTGCTGGGACTAAACATTGAAACTAAATACCTGCAGATTGCATATCTGCAAATCAACTCATAGAGACAACTGTTTGATCATCAAGTGTAATATAATGCATGCATTTAATGCATGTAATAATACTAAAACAATACTTACTATACTAAACTACTTATCATCAGATGAGCCACTTTCCTTTTTGTTGCGTCATCCATTTTCTTTTGCAACTGTGGCTTTCAGCCATTCACGTAAAACACGTTTGAATTTGACAGAGAGAGGATGAGCAGAAGAGAAACTGAGAGTGAGAAAGAGAACAAGAGAGACACTTTAACGGCTATCGTCTTTCTTGTACTGGAACGCAAGCATGTTCGCCCTGCGTTACCATAGCAACAGCACCCCATTAGGTGGCAGGAGAGGGAACGAGTGAACGGGCAGGCATGCGGGCAGAAAAGAGAAGGGTAGCGAGCACAGAGGAGGTGGAGGGATGGAGAGATGGGAGATGAAATCACATGAAGAAAAGAGAGAGGCAAGGAAACATGAAGGCAACACCATCAGTAGGGGGGGGGGAGGAAAGGTAGCAAGGAAACGACGAGAAAATAAAGTTTGGAGGAAGAAGACAAGGTGAGAGTGAGAGATGTGGGTAACAAAGTAACAAGAAAAAGATGTAGATCAAAGCAGGAGGGAACGTACAAGAGAAAACTGTGTGAGAAGGCCGCGTGCTGTGTCACCTGGTGGTTCCCTTCTTTTCAAGTGTTTCCAATAAAAAAACACGTCTGCTTCAGCAGTGGCATCCTGAGGTTAACCAGCTTTTTATAGACACTACAAAGACGTGTCAACAACAGACAACCAAATCAAGATTAATCCAACTTAATTTATTTTAAACATCAGCAGTAAGAATTTGTTTTGAATTCAAAGTTGCATAATTAAAATCTGATATAGTTTATTTCTCTTTTTTGTTCATAAGCACTTGTAGTCTGGTTGTTGTCAAGGAATCTGAACACACTAGACAAATGTCATCTTCCCTCTCACTGGTATTTTGTGTCCCTTCTTATCTCTCCTGCTCCTCATCCACACTCATCTCCTGTTTCCACTCTTTCTCCCCCTTTTCATGTCCACGTGTACAAATGGTACAGTGCTGAATTTACACACCGCCTGGGAGGCAACGGAACAATCAGACGACTGGGATGAATACAGGAGGAGAAGACAGGAATGGAGAGTGGGAGGAAGGAAAAATATGGCGCAGCATAGGGAAAGGGGTGAATGAGAAACTTGAGAGTGAATGTCGGATTAGAAAGTAGCGATAAAGGGGCCAAAGACTGGAAGTGTATGCGTGAGCGGGGAGAGAAAATATGAGGGTGACAAGAGATTGAAAGAGGGGAGAGTGAAAATAGGTAATTGGAGTGAGGAGAGAAGGATGAGCAGGGCTGATGGAAGGAAAAAAAAAAGAGTGAAAGCTGAGGAGTGTGGTGGAACGAAGGAGATATGACAGCGGAGACTTTCATGATGGCTGTAGAGCAGAAACGGGTATTCAGATCACTCTGCTGCACTCTGTGCCAATTTACATGCCTCTATGCCACCTACAGGCTGCACAGAGGGGAGGAGGAGGGAGAGGAGCTGCTGCAGTGCAAGGAATGGAGAGGTGGAGAGAGAAGTGGAAGTGGGAGAGAAAGGCTGACACGAGGACATGAGGGAGATTTCAACGAGAGAGGAGGATGAAGCAGAACAGAAGGAAAAGCGATCTCTGACACTGGAGCTAAAGTTACTAAGTGTTTCATGGTCCGTGTGTGTGTGTGTGTGTGTGTGTGTGTGTGTGTGGTAACATGTTGGAACCGCTGCTCCACCTCCACCCCCCATTAATATAATTCACAATTAACAACGCATGAAAATGGCAAAATCGCGTTTTGTTGGCTACATTTAAAAATCTAAAACATGTTGTGTTTCCTGTCGCCCTCGTTGTCGTTTTTTAGGTGTCTTAAGAGTCTTCAGACTAATAAACAATTAGGTGGGCTCAGCTGCTAACGGAAAATCAATGTTTGAACCTTCTATCCGCCTCCAAGTCTCCTCTAAACCAGAACACGCTGCTGTTTTTTCCCCCTGATGAACCTTCTTAGAAAAACACATTCTAAATGCTCAATAGAGTCATCACAAATGTCACGCCACCAAAGCAAAACAAGCTATTTTAGGCTCTTTTCTTATGTAATTGTCAACATCTGTCTGTAACAATGTGATTTTACACTTTGTCCCTTGAAGTGTGGTGTGTGGCAGAGAAATCATGTTGAGGGTTTGATAATTAGATGAAGTGCTCTCTCGTTCTCTCTCCATCTCTCCCCCAGTCTACTTTGCATTTGTTCCCTCGTTCTGTCTCAATCATATAACATGACTATCTCTGGGTACTTACTGTCTGTGTCTCCTCTGCCATTACCCTCGGTCTCCCTCTCATTTTGATAAACTGGGGCATGAAAATAAGCCTCCACGGTGCCAGGGGAATGCTAAATACAGGGCCACTTTTCTTTGGCTGTGCCTCTTTAATCAACTTCCTCTTATCTCGGCCTTACATCCCTTGTTTCTCTCTTTTCAGAATGTAATGGAGGAGAAATCTGTACACCGCCACCGTGTTCTCCTCTCAACACTCCTCCTCCGTCCTCTCTCGCTTGTTCACATTTGTCCACTCTTGTGTTTCTGTCTTAATTTCTGTCATACATCTTGCCACCGTCTTATTCTCTCTCATGCTGAATCTCATTTCTTTATTCTTTCTTCACCTTAACTCTTCCTCTCTGCCTCTCCCCTCTTTCCACCTTGTTGTCGTCATTATGAGTGATATGGGGATGCATGGTTCAAGTTGCACAGGTATGAACTATCTCCACACTACACTAAGGACGTGTTGGGTATTACAGCATGAGTGTTGACTGTTTCCTTCTCATGTATCCTTCCTTTTATGATTCTCTTCAACTGTTTTGTCCTCCCTTTGTTTTTAGTTTCCTCTGCTACTGCTATGATATTTTTAATTCTGTATATATGCAGTATTTATATGTTGGCTAATTAATCCCTATTGAATGGATGCAGGTCAGACTCCTGGAGACCCAGCATGCCTGCTTAGCATCAATTAAATTTGCTTTAGACTGCAAGATCCTTTTCCCTGCAATTATCTCTCTGTTCTCAGCCTCTGTCTGCTGCACAGTGGTTTCTCTTTGTTACTTATTATGATCTGCTTATTGCTTCCTCTCCTTCTTTCTTTCATTTCTTCATTTCTGTTCTTCTTACTTCACAAACAATAATGTTCCCCGTGTGCTCTCTCTTCTTCCCCAACTCTCTCTGTCACACAGATTTGACCCATGTTCTGGACTTTTAAAATCAGCAACTGAACTCTAATGGAGTTTGCTTGTGGTAAAAACAGATTGCACTTGATTTTGTGACAAGTCAAAAAGACATGTGTGAATGCAACAGTTAACCTACATAATGCATTGGATATGTCTGCTGATCGTGCAGCCTTTCAAGCTCGTTATGCTGTTATCCATGAGCTATTGGGTTACCATGGTAACAAGTGGGAACGTCGGCATTTAAATGTGGCAGCTTTCCCCTAATATTAAGGAACATAAAAAGGGGGCTGGTGTGTGTTAGGACACAATTTGTGGAGCAAAATCAGGTATATGAAAAAAAAAACGGTGTTAAATATGATGGCAGGATGCCTTGTTTTTATTCTCTGTTTATGTGTCTATCATTATGTCTTACATAATGTGTCACTGACAGATGAGGTCAAGTTAAAGACTTGACTGTGAATGATGTCCATAAACAACAATTTCTCGAGAGTTCTTTGTTACTCTTAAAGAGGATAATTAATGCTTTCAAATGCAGTGAAATGGAGTATGACTTGCCTTCAGTCACAAGAATAAAATGTGTTTTGATTTTCTCGCATTCGACGACAGGTCATAAAAGTCACAATGATTTACCTGTCAGTACATGTCACTTTACAAACCCATGATAAGTCAAACAAAAGCTTAAATAGAATCTAACTATTAAGGAAACAATGGATTTCATTTTTCTGCATGGACCAGGGAAACTGAGCTACAGCTGTAAAAGAAACCTTCTAATGTGAAACATTAGAATTAGAACAGAATTAGACTTTCAGTGCAATAAACACAAAAATCTATAATTTGTCAATTTGAATCTTTCGTTTCCTCTATTTATGTGACAGAGGGAACATTTCCACTGACTGACGTAAATGTATTTTGTAAATATAAGTAAATTAAGGGTTTGATCCCTGCAAACACAATAAGAATTGGTGCAGAGACAATAATTACGCTTAGAAAATGAATTAATATTACAATATTAATGGTGCATTAATTAAAGGCTCAATCTGGTAGGTTGGTTCACTAATTAGTGCCAAACTTAGAAAAAGTCAATCAAAAAGAACTTTTCCAAGTGAATTGAAGTCATAAATTCCACTGACCCTCGAACCCTCATACATGAGAAATGCTTATACTTAATAAAGCCACATGGGCGATAGGGATTTTACTGTGACATGTGTGGCCGTCATGGCAACATCTTTTCCAGAAAAGTTATGTGATGTTTCACTAGTACAATTCCAGCCATCATTTTGCATGTGCTACAATACCATGGCTTCACAGACACACAGTGCATGTGTTTAATTAGTCTGTCTGCAGTCCACATCTGTCTCCTGTTGAAAATGTATATCACATAATGTGAAGAAGACTCGAGCACAAACTGTGGAGCAGCTGTAGTTTTTTATCCAGCAAGAATAAGAAAAATATCACTTGTATAATGTATAGCTGCAACAACTGGTATTCTCAGTTTTTCAACAATTAAAAAGTATAATTAAAAGGAAAAGTGATGTACTAAAAACATTCCAGATTATTAAACTTTATCTGTTATTTTTTTAGATATAAAATCTGCCTGAACTGGCTCTTCCTCTTCCTCTTGCCCAAAGTTTGTGTTGCCCATTTTCTCTCATTGGATTCAAAACATTAGACAATCAAGGATGATACCACATATTAATCTGTGAGGTTCAGCCCTCCCTTTCTTGCTTCCACTTCCTTTCTTTAAACTTTGCCACTCAGTGTCCGTCTTCTCCTTTCATAATAAAGGGATTAAATTGTGTATTAGGCTCAGCCATATTGCAGATGTCGCTGGGATGTCACAGACTGGCTTAAAAGTTCCCCCTGTGAATGAATGTTTTAAAAGGGTAAAAGATCTCTAAAATCCTAGTGACACTCTGCCAGTTTGGGAGCATGGATAAGTCCAAAAGGGCAGGAGACAATTAAATCTGATGATGATTTGAGCTCTGTAGCCGAGGTACAGCGGCAGATGGGAAAATGGGAGCCTGCGAATTAGTGGGTGATAGACATAGGTAGACAGACTGAGAGAAAAGACACGGTAACAGACGACTAGGAACTGGCAGGAGTGGAGACAGATTGACAGGAACACTCAACAGGTTTCCTCCACACCTGGCATCACTATAAAATGCATTTCATATGCAGAGGTGGTTTAGCTGGATTATATTTAACCCTGGGATTAAAGTCTCTGTCATAAACGTTGCCGTGTCAGCTCTCCCACCAAACACAGGTGTCACTTTGTGTTGCTTCCTTCTATGTCATTTTCATAATTCAAATTTGACAGCAAACATTTTGTCTCGAGTATGCTTGGCATAAATCTTTTACAAGTTTGCACCTGTTAGTTTTGCCTGTGCTATCTGTTTATCCTTACACAAAGGGGATTAGTTTCTGTACACACACTTCCAAATAAGTGCTTCTGTGATTTGTAACACCCGGCATCTCTTATGACACTTGGAACCTTAAGCAGAGCTCGAATGCACCAAATGGTATGACTGTCCAACCAACAGCCTTTATAATGTTTTAACCTTAATATCAAATTACATAGCAACCCATCAAATAGTTGAGTCAAGGGTAAGATATTTCCATCTGTGCCATCCATACAGCCATGCTACTACCAGGGCGACAAAAAATCAGATACGGTATTTCACCGACTATAAGGTTCATGTCCGTGCAGATCTGGATAATCCAGTGAGTGGCACAGATAAAAAGATGGAAAAAAGTTGTAGATAGAAAAAATTTCTGTCCAAATGAAGGACTCCTTTTTGAATAACCGAGTAAAAGGGTCATCTTCTAATTAGTACTCATGTCTCCTGATAATTACTGAAGAAACAAAAGACACAGACAGACAAAGAAAAAGACCTAATGAAGCTAGGGAGAGATATTATGAAAGAAAACAGTATTTCATTATTTCCTTCACAGATTGTTTTTGTACTACAGCTTGTTACAAATTATGTCTTACCGAATTAGAGATTGTATCAAAATATAATAAGAGTCAAGAGACCTCACCCTCGTCTCAGCTAGCTGCTGCCTCAGTGTCTGGAAATGACACAAAAGGGATTTGTAGGGTTTGATCTCATTGCTCACTTAAAATATGTTGTGAAAGGTATGGTTGTAATCAAAATATTTCAGCCTTATGGTTCAGCTCTATAATGATATCAAACTCTACAAAGAGTTTCCTTTAGCTGAGTAGAAAACATGGGAAAGCTAAATGAACTGTCTCAACAAGCTAGGAGAATTATTGTTTTATTATTGTTTCATTATCTGGAAAAGCAAACGAATCCACAAAGACTTCCAAAAGACGCTGTTGGCAGCATTAAAGAGAGTTTAAAACTTTAAGCAGCAAACCTTTGTGGGTGTGGAAGAAAAAGCCAGATTTCAAGGGACAAATGATACAAATAAAAAAATAAAAGATCAGTACAGACTATACAATTAACTCTAAATAAGCAATGACTCCATCATAGATCAAATATGCACATATACAGTGTGACTTCACAAAATGACATTAGAACAAACTGCAAGACTTTCAGAATAATGCCATACAGACATACAATGATACAAGTGAAATAAAAGATTATTGTCTTTAACACTTCTAATATGTTATTTCGAGAATTTCAAATGAAGCAGAAAATATTCTCAGTAATAAAATCATCATCATATACGTCTTTTCCATTGACTTGACTCTTCTTCTGTTTTCTAGCTTTCAGTATTAATAAGAACACGAAGAAGTGGTAAACTGCAGAAGTATGTCTGAATATAAATCTAATTCAAGGTGAACTTCTACAGGCAGATTCAACAAGATACATTATGTTACAACCTATCCTGTACTGACAAAATACATTTCTTTAACTTGAGTTTCAAATGTGGCGTTAAATTGCCCTTTTTAGCTCCGGAGTGGTATGAATGTCTTGTGGGAATTTATGTTAATATTTGATATGTTAATATTTGTTTTCGCTGTCAGCAAATGAATAATGTAGAGAACTGAACCGAGGACTGGCACACACTGCTGTTTTCATTGCTGGATTCATAATGATTGTTCTCTGAAGGCTTTTATTTTTCCCTGTGTGGCCTTTGGTTTTTAGGGGCTCAGTGTAGCCATTAATATTGCTGTTAGGCACATCAGTAATTCATACATACGGAAGCATAAAGATACAGACACACAGGTGTGCACACCTATGCACATATGCAGTCCCACCTACACTTGCTTTCCCTCAGTAAACACAGGCGTACTGGTTTTTTGGAAGTAATATATGCAAACATAAAATGGATGCTGTGCATGTCATCAAAACGCTCTGACAATTTTTGTATAATTTAAAAAGCCCAACAATAAACTAGATTTGATGTGTTTACATATGAATGTTACAGCTACATATTCTCCTGAGCAGATCAAAACATGCTTCGAACAATATGTGCTTGATTGTATCTCAGCCCCTAAATTCTGCACTTTGACCGTTATGCTACAGTTAAAGGTAACAATGATAATTACTACATTCACATTAAAATAAAAGAAATGCACTGGCCTCAGTATTTCATATTTATGCATTCACTGTACTACATCTTCCAAGCTGTCTGTAAACTTTTCTGTTAAGTTTTGTACTTTTGACAAGCTGCCGCTGCTCACCACCCTCGTTAGTTTTAGTATTTTCATATAATCCTTTATTTCCAGTGACAATGAAAGTAGTGTATGTACCCAGAGGTGGATTAAGGTAGTCATGGGCCCCTAGGTTCCACTTTATTGGGGGCCCTCTCGCAGAGGAATAATACAGCCCCAGTTATACTCATAAATAGGGAATGTTTCTGTTATAATGAGCTGAAACTATTACATGGCATAAATTCATCCACTCGATCAAGTAAGACTACAAATAAAACAAATTAATAACAACCATAAAAATAAAATCCATGTGCACTGCATTTTTCCACGGCTGTATGTACCAACTCTGAACAGACCTAAATGTTACCATTGCTGTGGCTGACAGTCCGATATTGACTTTCCTCTCTGGTGACTGGATTGATTAATCTGTATTGTGTATTTTTTAGGTAAATTTATTGCATTTTTAAGAGGCCCACTCTAGATTATTAAGTAATTACAAAAGTTAGTGCTATTCACCTCCTTAGTCTGTTTTCTATAGGCACGACTACAAAATCTAAAAGTGTTAAAATACACAGTAACAGTTTAGAATAACAATAGAAAGTTACTCAAACACAATACAACGCATAAATGTGTGACATTACTGTGAATATGTGCAATATTTTGTTCTCTACTAAGAAAATGAAAAACTTATTTCCCACTAAATATGTGATTAATCCCCACAGGGTAAAACTAGTTCTCCCTGCCTGTTATGTGACCAGCGTAGCTACAGTAAAGTTTGCTTGATCTTTGTCTAATGAGGATGGAATATTTCTGACCCGTGAGCAAGTTCTGAGCTTCAGTTAGGCACAATAAATAAGCACTTGTTTATCCACTTGCTACTTGTAACACTCAAATTTTTAATTAACTGGCTCAAAATAATAATTAGCATATGATTTCTATTAATATGTAAGTGGGCTACTGGCATCACTAATTAGGTAAATAGAATACTCACTTCTTTGCTGTTACCAGTCTGATTTGATATGACATGATAGGCTAAGAAGAAGAAGGAGAGAGAAAGTTAAACATGCAAATCAACAGCTCCCACTTGAGAATGAATAAACAGTATTCTTTTAGAGTAAAAGACAAACTGATGCTTGATGTGTATGAAAGTGTAACCATGCTACAAAAGCTAATATATTCTCTTAATTCAAGTAAATCCCCATATTTGACTTACAGCTGGAGCAATGATAGATCGCTTTATCAGCTGCAGTTTGGAGGTCGGCGAGAATATAATTAGGTCAACTCATGATCCCAAGTCTACAGCTGTATACTATTAGGAGGTGAGATTATATTTTAACAGACCGATGATTAGGGGAACCTGTAAAGGCAGAAAAGTTCGATCAAATATTAGAGAAGATGCGACGGAAATTGTCAATGATTAAAACACCAAGATGAATGAAAAAAGGTATTTTTAAAAACTTAATATGTCATCATCAGTGGTTAAATTTGCAAGTGCGTCTAGCGTTCCAAAAGACTTTGCTTTCACTTTTTTCCTCTGTATTTGTTCATTCTACAAACAAATACTGTCTCATGGTAACCATCTCATACACACACACACACACTTTCCCATACCTCGGGTCAAGTGTGTAATAATGATGTTCCAAAAACGGCTCAAATTAACCAGCTTCTACTTCACATTTTAAAGCACTCAAACTGATATTGTGCTTGTCGTGAAAGTACTCATCAAGCCCATTCAATACATTCATTTAGGTTTTTCACAAGCTGAATGCAAACACTGCAGCTTTGACCTTTATATTTCTTTCCATTTGTTGCTTGATTGTTGTTTTCAGATAGTTTATAATAGAACAATGACAAGATTGATATCGCTATTGAGTATGTACAGTACGTATGCTATCACACCTAGCTAGGCAGTTTAGCTTAGCATAAAGACAACAGGACGTAGTCGGCACTATCTAAACATAACAAAACCACTCTGCCAGCACCTCTAAAGCACAATTAGTAACACATTACAACTTGTTTGTTTAAATTGTTCTGAATAGATGTAATAACATCTTTTTCACAGTGTTTTGTGCAGGTCTAGGTCCTGGGTTTGATGAGTTATCTGGCAACTCTCTGCTTGGTAGACAGATGCTGTTACTATTCGACATAGCCAGACTATGTCGCCCTGTTTTCAGACTGCCAAGCTGAGCTAATTGGCTGCTGCTCTAGATTCTTATTTGCCATACAGACATGTAAGTGGTAGAAATCCTTGTATCAAACTTTTGGTAACAAAATAAAATTGTTCTTACTGAGAAAGTTTCTTTGGCATTTTCTCAGTGTGTCAAACTATTCCTTTAAAAATTCAATATGACACAGAAAATTGAAATTGATGAAAAAGTTTCCTAATAGCTACTGTTATCCAGTGTTATGTTTTTTTTTTCTTTCTAAAAATATATTTTTAATTTATGCAGAAAACCCTTCATGTTTCGGGGGTGCTGTTTTCTAGCAAGACATTCATTAAGAACAAAGCTTTTAATTTGCATCAGTGATATCTATCATCATTTATGATAATGAATGCCCACACAAGTTCATACATCGTATCTCTTCTTCATTGCTTGCACCACAACACGACAATAAAACGTGATTGACAGGTGTGTGTCTAGACACTTTATCTGTTAGATATGTCAGATATTCCTAAGGATATTCTAAATAACCAGGACTATTTCATTTGTTTGTGTACGTTTGACTGTTGTGTATGTGTAAGCCTATAAGCTGCTGTTTGCATCCGTATGCGTGGGAACTGTGTTTTCATTGCTATGCATTTATGTGAATGTGTGCAGAGGCAAAATGCAACATGAGAAAGATAGTATTGTGTGTTTGTGTGTAATGTGCATGCGAGAGTCTGCACCTCCTAGATAAGCGTATGGTGTGATTGCAGAATAAAAGGCCTTTGGAATCATCCCAGTGGGAAAAGTGGACACATAGACCCTGACAAGACATGAAGACTGTAGAAATAATAAAAACATGAGACTAAATAAAAGAAAACCTCAATCCCATTATCTATTTGCTTTTATTAATTCTCTCTCTTACAAACCGCCACTCCCACGTTTGCGACTTTGACTTTTACACAATACTCATCTTCAACACTAAATCTATTTTTCTGTGGCATTTACATGAAAGCAAGACCTTAAAAAAATGCGTAATAGGATATAGTGATTTTTAGAGCTTCCAGGTTCATCATCTCTGCCATGTGCTAGATGCATTAAGTTAAAATAACAAAAAACTCTCATGTGGATCAAGTGGATGTCTGAGAGGTTTGAGAAAAATATACATTAGTTTAACTTTGGTTTGCTTTGGAAAATTTAACTGGAACACAAAATGTCTACAAGATAGTTGTAGCGTATCCAAAGACATTTTGTCTACAGTGTTCTTTGACCAGGAAACTTTCTAAATAAAACTTAGTAGCCTAAAGCCAAAAAAAGTGAGTGGTAAGAGCTGATCTGGTTTGAGTGTTTCAGTTTGACTAATCAACAAACAAAGGAAATGTTCACTCCACAGTCACCGTGCACTGTTAGGATTCCTGACAAGATCTTGCATCGTGAAGGTGAGATCTGTGCAGGTCAGACAGGTCAGCAGCAGTGTGTCCACTGAGCTGAGGATCCCAGGTTGAAGTGGTTTTAACTGGCAGCTCTGCTCAGCTCATAGGGTGCTACAGCAGCTGGAAGACAAGAATCTGAGCGAATAGTCTGGTTCACTCAGTAGAGGCAGCAACTTGTTTTCAGCTTGGTAGCAGGAAACAAGCTTCTAGTGAGAGATCGAACCCCTGACGTAGCTTCTTAGCTTGTTAGCTCACCAACATTTTACCGAGAATAGAGTAAGATAATCTGTTCAATTTATCAGATATATTTAATTAATTTTGAAGGTTCCTTTAAGACAAGACACAGTCTTAATTTCTAATCAAAGACGGAAAATCTGCAATGTTCTGTGGCAGCATTTCCTTAGACACATATTAGGTATTACAGTGCCAAAAGCCTGCAGTAATGTCAACTGTGACATAGGACATAAGCTAAAGCAGTTAGCAGTTTTTTCAACAGACAGACTATCGGAAGTATTTACAAAATGAGATGTCAATAAGAGACGTGAAAAGTGTTAAAAGCATATGGGAGGATGTCCCAAAGGGCTAATTGCCACAAATAATTTGCTGAGCCTTTTATATTTGCGTTCAGATTTCCTGCCCAATTCTTCGTCTGTACCATCCTACCTCTATACTTAGTTTCCTGCATGTCAATTGTGATGTTCAGTTTTTTTTTTATTCTTTCACTTGCTTTCTTTTTCAGAGTTGTGGCATTATTTATTGCTGGTGGTCCAGCTGGTACAAATAGCTTTTCAACTCACCATCTAAAAGGTTTCATCTCTTACCATGAAGCAGCAAATAAAGGTTCCACTGGTTTTATATCTCTACATCTGTGTGTTCTCAAGAGCGCAGGGGTTTATGTGCAAACAAACTGTGTTTCAATGAGACAACACTTTTGGCCGCATCACTTCTATTAGAACGATGGCCATCAAAGGTCCTTCTGTGTCATCTATTGTCACTATTTAATAACCACTTATTACTGTTAATTGAGTCATGTGTAAATAAAATAATAGTATATTTATCACTCTGTTACCTTTTTTTGTATTTTTTCAAATAATCTTCATTGTTTTCTCCCCCTTTCAGTGTCATAAACTGGCAAAACGATATTTGTAATGAAAGTGATTTTGCATTAGTGCACCACATGCCTTCACACACCTGCACATTCACACACATGCACATCTATATTTATTATAGCCTGAATGAATCCAGTGAATACTACCATCTGCTGCTGAATGCTGAGCTGTATTGTCTGGAGCTTTTATTTTCTCTCTCTGTTTATCCTCATATGTTTCCTTCACCTTTTCTCGTCCTAAATGAATGTCTATGGCCTGTTTGTCTTTGTAATTGAGCAGTAATGTTGGTGGAAGAGCTGATTTGGTGGCTGACATAGTGGGTGAGGGATTGGCCCAGCCTGCCAAATATTTTCTGACTGCCTGACCGGGAGCCTGGCTGACCGGTCAGGTTAATGGTGTTGAATACTTTGCGGCTGAAAGACTGGATGGCTGTCATCAGGCCTGCTGTGCAGCTGAGTGATTGAGCGACTGCTTGTGTACATGACTAGTTGAGTTATTATCTGATTTACTGAATGAATCAATATTTGTCTTGCTAACTTGTAACAGTAAGGCTACCACAGTAGTTAATCTTCTAAATTAATGCTTGTGTATCTGACAAGTGACTTTTCCGTGACTGAATGTTATGTCATGTTATCATCCTCGATGTCTGTGTGAGGTGCTGAACTGTAAATGGTAGATACTGTAGATTATTTTGCTGTTTTTTTCCCTAAGGTCCAGTACAAATCAGCAATAGTCAGTCAGTATCTACTAACCTATTAGTATAACTAGGCAATTTACCACACCCTGACACAAAGCATAATATCACCAACACCTCTTCATGCGTATAAAGCAACACATGCAGGATCGTACTGTAGCATTAGTATTAAAATCTTTGTTCCAATCAGATGTTTTTTTACAAGTCAGTGTAATTTTTAAGACAGCATAAAAGGAAAATCTTTGTTTGCTCTGCAAATTGGCTTTCTCTGTCTGCACTATGCATTTGATTCGGCAGACATTTAATCAATAACAAGCTTTTGTTCTGACTGTCTCTCTGCCTTTTTGTTAGGGAAGAAATGCTGAGTCAAGAAGAGGCAAACTGGGGCTCTTTAGGATTGTTTCCTCAGTCTGTGTGTGTGTGTGTAGCTGATTCCAGTGCTCTTACAATTTAATGAGTTGTTTATCTCTGCTGTGTGTTGACTGGATGTTTCAGGTTAAATATGTTGTGGGACCTTGCAGGATACATTTTTAATAGTCACGTTAACAATAACATTTTTCAGTTGTACAAATCTGCCACTGCTGAAATATCAAATATCAGAATCATTGTTCATTACAGTGTCCCGAAATCTATTTATTAACATTTTGACAAGAAACCCTGAAAATGCTGAAATTGCTGTACATTCTTACTATGGCTCCTTTTTCCTACATGGCCACGGAGATGTGCATTATCTCAATAACCTTAAATAAACTGTAGCACGAATCTTCTTTTTCTTTACCAAAATATTTTGTGCACTATATTGTAGTGAATATTTATCAGTGTCCTGCAGCCTTGACACAAATTCTTTAGACAACACAGTTATGGGGATTCTCATTTCTTGCTGTTTTCTTGATGCCAAAATGTGTTTATGCCCCAAGGCCTTCTCAGCGTCAGGTCCCATGGCCTCTTAGTCTTTGAAGTATCTCTTTTCCTAAAAGTCAGGGCAGTTACTCTGCTTCTCTCTCTTTTCTGGTGGTGGCAGAACATCTTTGAGGTTAAGTTCTTTAACATTAGTATGTTTTCAGTTGTTGAACAAATTGTGGACCGATGAGTACATGTTTGTAATTACTGCTTTACTAGAGTATTATTAATAGAATATTTCGTGCTACTTTATACTACTCCATCACAGTTCATAGGGTATTATTGTACTTTTAATACAAAATAGACAGCTGTAATTACTAGTCATTTTTAATTGTACATGCAAAAGGTAGGAGCTTATAATATATTTAGTTTTAGATTAATCTACACAGCCGTAAACAAAACTATTAAAAATGCTATGCTAATAGTTAAATTCTCCTTATGTAGAGCTCATGATGCGGAAAACACAGACGAAATTGTAGAATTCGTGTTTAATGCACTGATATTGGTATGTAGGCAACCGCTGTTGTATTCCAGGTGTTCCCAATGTTTCTTATTTAAAACAGTTTTTTATGTTGAATTTAAATACGAAGCACTTTAATTTTACAGAAGGAAGATCATTTCTTCATTCTGTTCTTTGTTGTTTACAGGTAAATGTTGAAATGTACTAGCAAAGCAGTAAATGTTCTGTTTTTATTGAATAACAGTTTTTTCCTTCCACACCATAATTAGACATTTTATAAATATTTATATATAAAACACAGAATTCAGAAGAATAAAAATGAAACAGCGAAATTTAGGATTCATACGACATTAAGCGTAATTTCTTACCATTATAATGTATAATATATTATAACAAAACAGTCATGGGAGCATTTTTTTTAATATAAATTGTATTTATGCTACAGTTCTTAATGTTCTAAGTACTACTGAACCTTAACGTGTAATGGAGAGTTTTATATTGCACTGTTGCTAGTTTTACTTAACTATAAAACTTAGGTAAAGAGGGTAAATTAGGGAGGGGTTGAGCTCCTGCATGCTAAACTAAAGCAGGCTTTGCCCCCCTGTAACCTTGCCTGAAGGTACACAGATAGCCCTGAGGGCATCTGTCTTTACCAATTTACTAAATCTGTCTCCTTTATTGAATTTTTTCTCTTTCTTACAAACTCTTTTACTCCCCAGCTGTCCTTGTTGTTTCACTTCCTTTCACAATCACTCTCTAATGCTCATTACTCATCATCTTGCTGTTCTTGTCTTTCCTCCTTCTTTCTTTTTTTTCTCCACATACCCAATCCTTTACTCAGTTGCAATAATTTCCCATCGGACAATGACAATTCAGACAGACGTCGACAGTGACCCAATCGGTCAATTGAGCAACTGAGATATCAAGCAAAAACCTGGAAACTGTGGATTTCATGACAGAGCCGCTGTATTGTATTGTATTAGATCGGACATGTGTACCTAATAAAGTACCCAGTGAGTGTAGTTTGGTGCATCACTAAGCTCTAGCAACAAGCAGACAGGCATATCAAAATCTTATTAAGGGCAGACTTTAGGCTCTGCACTCACTCTGTGTGCTCTGATTCTGTGAAGTAGTAAGGAAAGTAGTTTCAGACTCCCAGCGCACCTGTAATTTCCACTAGCAGGTTGCTTTGCCTAAAAAGTATTTTGTTTTTTCTTAGCATATTTTAATGAATTTCTGTTTCCTTTCATTTTGCACTTCTGTCTCTTGACTATTGTTTTCAATATGTCCATATGTTCTCTGATCCCTCTGTTTTCCATCCTCTTTGTACACCCTTCTTTCTTTACACTTCAAATTAACTGACTCTCACTTGCAGTCCTTAGTTTTACCCTCCTGTGTTTGGAACCTGCCCTGAACACTGCTATGAATGTTGATCTTTTTAATGAATACATTGTCTGACTAGCATAAACTGATGAACACAATACCAGCCATACACACCAACAGAGGCAGAAACACATTTATGTAACTTAACTACTGAAATATCTGATGTGAGATTGAGGGGACTGCATACAGAGAGACTTTTACTATAAGAAGTATTTTCACTAACATAAACATATTTTTTGTCTTGACAGCCAAAAAGAGCCTATTTGATGACTCAGCAAGTGCAAAGGCCAACACACCAGACAAAAGATCAGTGAGATCAATGAGTGAGATTTTCACTGCTTTAGGCTGGTCTTTACCCTTTGCAACAGAGCTTATTACAGACAAACTGCTGCTCTAAACACACACACACACACACACACACACACACACACGCATTTTACTGTCCACATACAGTACAAATGTACTTGAGGTACATGTAGACATATGCAAATACCTGAAGACTCATATGCATAGGTCTGCTCAGACACATTCTGTTTCTCTCTGCCTTTTGACAGTCCAGTTTGTGGTATGCAGTCTGGAGCCGCAAGGCAAAGGGTTAAATGACGGTTAAGTGATTTCTCCTAACATCAGTTAGAAACTCCCAGTGGTCAGCAAGTCCTGCTCGTACATGTCAGATTCTCTTGTTAGTCAGCCACCTGTGTGTGTGCGTATGTGTGTGCATGATGGTGTTGTGAACGTAGTGGTTGGATGATTTGTGGTGCAAGCAAAGAGAGAAGTACTCAGGGGCAAACTCAGCTAAAAAGATCAATTAAAAATAACATATGACTACAGCCAACAGAACAACTCAAGACCTCAAACTGAATTACTGAAGCATATACACAAGGATTTTGAGTGCCTTGCTCTGCCAGCAGTTATGGATCACCTCAAGAGTCTCAAGACTTCTAGTGAACCTGAAGAGAGAGTCACAGAATGTAAGGGAAGTGCAAAAAGAGTGCGTACCTTGGATTAATCCATTGTAAAGCACCAATACTGTGACTTTTATTCTCTATACTGAGTCAAGTGGGATCCTACAACTTCCACAATGCAACTCTTTTGGTTTATTCAACCTCAGTGCCTGGGAAGCATCTAAATGAATCCTGGCCCCATGAACCTAGTTTGAGACACAGCTATTGTGAAAGGATCCAAGATAACTGAGCTGACATCACTGTGTCTGTGGGGGTTCTCTCCAGGTACTCTGGCTTCCTCCCACCATCCACAGACATGCATGGTTAATTGGTGACTCTGAAATAGTCCATAGGTATGACAGTGAGTGTGCATGGTTGTTAGTTTGTCTTTATATGTCAGCCCTGCAATAGACTGGCGACCTGGCCAGGGTGTAGCGCGACCAAGTGGTTAAGAAAGTGAATGGATGGATGGTCCTAATGCGACTTCAAACAAAAAGAGAAATACAACTGGCAGCCAACAGGTGCTGATTCTGAAAGCTGAACTACTTTATAACCTTTCCCTGCTTCTAATATGACAGCAAAGTGGTTAACATTAAATCAATATGTTAGGGTAATACTGTACCGTAAGGTAATGTTTCAAATAACTTATGTCAAAAACTAACTTAAACAAAATGTTTAAAGAATATATTTGAATTTACATATTACAAACTAATGCACTGCTGAATAATTATCATTTCCCACAGTAAACCAGTAACAAGCTTGTAGAGACGCTTGATTAGACAGATGGACTCGAATCCATCACTAAGCAGATGGCACAAAATTTGTTTATAGTTGCAGTCACTGAAATAGCCCACAGATACAAAAAGGCCATCTGTGTACATGTGAGGTTTTCAACATCAACCCATCTTTTCATTTGTCATTTACTATCACACACAATAATGTAACAATTCCCAATGGTGTTTTTCCATGACTGTCAATACAGGAAAAGAAGCTTGAATGTGTAGGGAAAATATGATTTGGTGTAAAGAATAATTATTATTATTGTTATTTTTGCCTCTAGATAACTGCTGAAATCTGGGCACATACCAGCATCACTACCACAACACCCAGTGACACATTAAAAAGCAGACAGGAGGCGGTAAATTAATTGATGTTGATTGTTGACAGTGTAGGTCAAGGTCAAGCTCTGCTTAATGGTTTATTCCATTCTGAAATATTGCATTATACAGTATTCAGCCAAATGTGTTTGATCGGTGTGAATGAAACTGTCCAGTTATTCCGATCACTGCTGGAAAAATGTATCGTAGACAGTTTAAATAAGTAGAATTGTTTGGGAAAAACAATACTTTATCGTTCATAATATGAAGCTCCTATGATGCTAAGTGATATAACAGAGCTGCTCCCTGTGGCTAAATCACTTCCTAAAGACGTGTTTAAAATACTTTCAATTGTGTAATTGGATTTTTACTAGTTTTATCAGAAACTAATATTGTGTCTATTGATATTTGTGACTTTCATGATGAGATCAGCTCACATTTATTGACCAATTTATGCAGAGAACCAGAGAATTTATTTGACTTACTCAACATTAAGAACATATGCGTTCTCACCGACACCGTCATCTACGTGCAGTACATCCAGATGGCAACTTTACCTGCTGCAATGCAAAACTGAGCAATTGATTATTCTTGCTTTATCAGCAGTTCAAAATGATGGTGTATCAGTAATTATATTCACCCTCCAGGTCACAGGTCAGGTTCTACTATCAATATGAGCTCTACTCTAATGCTTTCAGTTACAAATGGTTCCGAAATACAGGCCATTTGCTAACCTGCTTTGTCTTGGTCAGCTGTGCGTTTGTATATAGATAGTATTCAGTCTGATGAAGACCCTCAGTTTCCTTTGATGTCCTCGTTAAGAAAGACCACACTCATCACTGGATAGTTTGCTCAGTGTTGGAAGAGAGAGACGGAGAAAGAGCAACATATGGCTGTCTGATCTTCCAGCTTGGACCAATCTGCCAAACCTGTGGGAGCTGTGCTGTGCTCACTGCATGCTTCGCATGAAACATCTCAGATATCAGCGAGCCAGTGGGCAACGCTATACCATAAATCTTTTTATCACTAGAGGAGCAAGCATTGAACATTGTTACATACAGCATCCAGGTTAACTCAGCATTAAGCCAATAAGCATAGCTAGTCATGTTCAGTCCACTTCTGGATTCTCTTTATTGCCAAGGAACCTGTAAAGCATTTTTCCTGCTTTACTTACCTTTCTTATTTCCGTGCAGGTCATGGCAGCCTCAATCTGGCCACAGTCATACTTGATTTTACATAATTCCCTTGAGTTTCAGCTCTGCTCCAGCCAATACTGGCGTGTCAACTGCAGATAGTGCCTAATTGAATCCTTGCAGCAAATGGTCCCCAATCTATGCTGGATATGAAGGGCCCAGGTGTTCATTACTGACATATTCAAACAATAACCTGTTTCATGACAGAAAAGGTGAGAAAAATGAGATTGGTAAAACAGAAGTGGTGTTCTGTCATGATTCGAGTTGCAATTAATTTGAGCTCTCGGGTCATGCCTCGGCGTGTTCTTATTTGGTCAAAGCAGATAAAAGCTTTATGGAGATCACGCGGAGAATCACAACAAAGAGAATCCAAATTGCATATATGCACTTTATGCACTTGTACTCATAGTATAATCCATGTGGGAGTCTATCAGTGAACAAGGGTCTCTTACACACAAAGATGCATACACACAACAGACAAATAGGCATGTTTATTGAGACAGGAGGGTTTCTCATTATCCTAGGTGAGGTCCACTCCCCCACGTTCTCGCCCTTTGTTTTGTGTCAGATTTTCATTATTAATTCATTGAATCCGTTCTGAGGGGCAAACAGGGAGTCTGTCACAGGGATTTCTCGTTTGCTATTATCCGGAACACGAGCTGAGACAAAACACAGGCTTATTGTGATCACAGATAGAGAGACAGAGAGGGAGACAGCGTTGAATAAAGCCCCCAGAGATCATATCTACAGAATGACACTGCCACAATCATACATTTTAAGTACAGACACACTTGGACATGTGGATACATATACTCATACTAAATGCATACATTACACGATAAGCTGTGTGTACCGAGACTCTAAAGAGCTGGGATGCTCTGGGATGTAACGCATGTGGCAGAACACAAAATCATATTTCGTTTCCTCTGCCTGTCATTTGGTTGAGCTAAGCGTTCACAGCAAATACCTTTAAAGATATAATGCAATTCACTGCAATAGCTGTGTTAGAAATACAGCCGTTGTGAAGCACATAATGTTCAGTTTTGCTGAGATTGGGTCAGATAGACCCCGAGACCTAGCTCTGTGGTGAGACCGTAATGGTATAAATTAAATGTCTCGTCTATTAAAGTGTCCATTGGCAAAAACCTACAGGAAAAGATTTACATGCATTAGGGTATTTACCTTTCCTATGTACCTGTCACTGAAGAATTGTCAGGCTGTGAGTTGTTACGCCAACCGTACTATAGTCTTTATGTATGAGTCGTAATGCTGTAGACACTCATTCGAAGGCCCTGTAGTACGGATGCAGAGCGGCAGGTTTCTATCATGGCTACATCCATACATTTAGGAGTCGACGGCCCATTGATTTTATAGGGACAGGTAGACATGACGGGGTAAATAACTCATGTTCAACCAGGCATGAAGGAAATGATCAGGGAGGGAAATGCACCATTGGCTAACTCTTATCTACTTCTTTAGCTGCTACATGAAGTGTGTGTAAGTGTGTGTGGGGGGGGGGGTGAACCGTGACTGGTCCTACCATTTGTACATTATTGGGGGTTATATGGGGGTTTTATTATACTGATTGATCCTACTGATTTTGGATAATGTAAACAGTACAGTTTAGGAATTGAGTGGCAGTGTCCAGGTGGGCTGCGTATAGGGTTAGTCAATCTAAATCATCCATTAGGGAAATTCTGTCGCTCCACTGGGAATTCTGCCTACTTCTTTCTCTTTTGTTGCTGCTCTGCAGGCTCTTTCTCCTGATTAAGTCTGATATGTTTGCACAAATTACCACTGTAGCGGACAGCCTTCCTGCATAATATTACAGTCGGTGACCTTTTCATTAATAGGCAAATTATGCTGCGTTTCCGTTAAGCCACAGTAGGGCCCAAGGGCAGCAGGATTCTGTTGAGCTGACAGCTTATCTTTTGCAGTAATTTGGTGTAGTCTTCACTATAACAAGACTTAGCCTAGCTTTGACAAACTTGTTGGGTTCTTTCTCATATTTTTTCAGTTTGGCTATGACTCACCCGTTTTAATTCTCTTTATTGTCCTTTTTTTGTCCGGCACTGCTTTTACAAAGGGCAAAACACACACACACACACACACTGATAAACCCACAGCTGTTGCATGAGTCTGTCCTATAGTTAGATTGGCTTAATTCTGAATTCAGAGATTGAGAGACTACACAAGCATGCTGTATCTCCAATATACACAAATTAAACTTGCCCAGTGTCTTATGTATGACATGATATGATCAATATAATACATCTCTTCCATTTACAGAAACTCCAGAAAGTCCAGTGTCGTGCCTGAAATAGGTGGACCTTAGTTACCACTGGAGCAACCTAAAGCAGGGATGAATATTAATGAATGGAAGTTTGTAATGAATATTGACATGCATCAACACACCACTTCAAACGGCTTCATATAAAAACACCAAATCTATATCAAAGGTAAGGTTTGTTCCTTCCATAGATTCACAGAAACACAGATATACCAATGAACTCCACATTTTCATGTCAGCTACAGTAATACTGAAAATTAATTTTTATCTTTTCCACTAACCAAAAAAGTTGCTCAACAAAAATCTTTATGGAATATATTTACTTAATATACATTATACATTCAGCAGTGCCTGAAGGTTAGTTGTAGAAAGAAAAGAGGATATTACTTTACTCTTGTGCCTCATTTTCCTTTACCTTTGGTTTCTAAAAAAAAAAAAAAAAAATCTCCTGTTGAATCAAGGTTAAGCAAATTCCTAGTGAATTGATAACGCACATACTGAGGAGAAAGAAGCGTTTTGAGTTTGACCTAAAGTGGCTGCCCTTCAGAGAGGTAGGATGATCAGATCACAAGCGGGCACCTGAAGTTGGTTTCTGCCATCATGGTTACGGTATCTACTCTACTATAGTTGCACCTGTGAATACTTTTTTGCATATATAAATATAAAAATTAAATAAATATTCCAAACAACACAATGAAATCGCAAACACTGCCGTAAAAGAAAGAGCAACAAAAACTGAGCAAATAGAATATCAATGATAAAAATGAAACCGCAAAAGGAGCTGTGGGATGTTAGGTTTAAGAATTAACATTCAGAAGTCATGTGTCAAAAAGGAGTGTAACATTTACTGTTAATATTGATCCATACAATCTTTCTACAACAATTTTAATACATTTTGGCAGCAGCTTTACTATTACAATGCCTCTAACCCCAGCGGTGTTAAAGCCAAGCCTGTTCCAGTCATTTATATGAATTCCCTACATGCAACGTTTTATAGTAGCAGGCTTTGGCTGTGAGTCATTGTTGTTCGGGTAAACAAAAGTCGTATTAATCACTTTAATCAAGTTGTCTGACAGAGTTCATTAGGTCTATAAATTTACTGAGTGATTGAGCTTTCATCCTACCAACAGAAACTCTGCATAATATACAACAAAGGTGATTTTCTAAAATTCCATTGATGGAGTTTTGTTTCCCAGGGATGTGAGAACACCATTTACACACTGACTGACAGTGCTAACCTAGAAATTTAATGGTCCACAATTGCATCAATTAATATCACAGAGGCTCTTAATAAGGATTTCTGAAGATGGAAGCAAGCAATTATTCTTCCTCTGATCATGGAATCTGTTTTTTGTCACTTCAAAGAAATAACTTTAGAATTTTTAATAGTAAAAATAAAAAAAAACCAATAGATTTATTTTAAGCAAGATAATTTAAGAAGGTCATGATCAACGAGCTTTATGGACCCTTCAGTAGCAACCACTCCACTGTTTGTGTCTCTCACCATCTCTCTTATCTTATCTCATATTATTCGTTTCCACTTGTGCCAGACAGTGAAGCCTAAGAACAAGTATAGGATAGGATTAAGTTATTCCAGATAGGAATAGCTTAATATGTAATTTATAGCGTGTACGGCATTGTGCTAATTCTAACAAGGGCGTTCATTAGCACGATCACTGTAATTCTAGGTTTAATGATGTGTTAAGTCATTTTGCCAATATTATTCAAGTAATTGTTTTACCTAGCTAAATACTAAATGCTTGATTTATTAAATGTCAACAAGCGTACAGTACATCCCCCGTAATAGATGGCACAGAAACAACCTGTCCTATTCAACCACTGGCCAAAGAAAACTCAGCAAAACAATGCTGCCTAACTTTTAGGCTGCTGTGAAACACTCTGTCCCCACCCCGCGTTTAACAAGCCTCCGATTTCTGGCAAAACTAAACAGCCACCAGACAATAACTGCAAACCAACATCAACCTTAAGCTTCTGTATACATCACATGTCTCTTCGCTGGAGGTCGAGAAGGTGTGTTTCTTTCACATCATTAAATGCAATTATTAGAAAGCATGTGTAACTGCATATTATTGAACACTATTCAAATAGATTATAAAGATTATTAAAAAATGTTTATCAGACACATACTGTAGGCACCAAACCTCTTGTTCAGAGTGAGGCCTTTGTCGTTGTCCTACCAGTTTTCCAATGCCTAATGGTCTAGGGGAACAATCCTAGCTCCACGACCTGATAAAGTGGAGCCTGTTGTGAGGAACAAAGGTTTACTCTATCTTGGTTCCATCTGGCTGACATCTTAGGTCTTTAGAGGATTTCTGCTCTCTCAGCTATTCATTCCTCCAGTCATATAGTGGAACTGTTAGACTGGGTGAACGAGAAGAACAAGAGAAGAAGAGAAGAAAGCAAAAGAAAGGATTAACTGGAGGCGGTGTGTACTTATTGGGACCAAGTCACAGAATTTTATTTAACAATTCACTTTTTTCATCCTCCACAGTCCCATTTACTACAATCAGTGGATAGAAAAATGAAAATCGTATCATATCAGCAGCCATGCATTTGCAAATGTTCCCTGACACTCTTAAATACACGATACTCTTTGTCTTTAGGTGTTTTTCCTCATAGTTTGATGACAAGAAATGCAGAGCTAGTTAACAATCTTGTAGTTAGTTAACCTTTTATGGTGCTTTCTCTCCAGATGCGGCATCTGCATCACTAGACGTTCTCTCTGCAGTCTTTGTCAGTCTCTGCCGACTCGTCGTCACAAAATCGGCAGCAGAATGCTACTTCTGGGATGTTTTGCTAATATACTTATTGTGCTCTTTAAAGCCAAAGTTACTTACTGACGACTTCTAAGACATTTTCGGACATTTCTTTGCTGACTTTGCTATGATACAATGTGTGTGATGTGTTTGATCTGTCACACGCAGTGTCCATTAAGAAATGGTTCCAATGTGACGTTTTTAAAATAGAGGCATCTGACTGGTTGCATGAGACATAATGATTGTGTTCTATGAGGATGCGCTGTTTTCTCTTTTTTTCCCCCTCCTATCGTGATTGCTATGTCTGAGACCAAGACAAGACCGGGACCAAGAGTAGAGTAGAGACTAAGACAAGACCGAGACCTCATAAAACCAAGACCAGTCTCGAGAGCTACAGCACCATCAACTAGTGGGCAAAATAAATTGCTTTATTAATTATTATATAATTAATTATTATATATAATATATATATATATATAATATATATATTATATTAATTATAATTTATAATTAACTTTATTTATTATTAATTTATTAATTAATTGCTTTAAAACTTTATTTTAGTTTTGACTGTATTTTTACACCAAAGGAAAAAAAAAACATGAAAAACTTTTTATTCAGCATTTTTATTTCTACCAGACATTAAAATGCAATTTCTCACATCAATCCAGTGTGTTTAAATCAAGATTTAAATCTGGAGACATACCCAAAGAAGTGAAAATCTATATTTATTCCACTTGAATTGTTTATCATATGATTTTGTTGATATTTTTATAGATGTTATTTATTTCAAACGAAGCTCTAAATGCTTCTTTCAGCTACCGAATGCTTTTGTTGAATCTAAAATGTGGTCACCCCATGAATAAATCTAATCAGAGTTCAAAACCCCATAAACATAAGCAGTAAATTGAGTCCGGTGGTTTTACCGTGTAATTAATTCCTAAATGGGAAGACCTTGTCAATGAAAAACACTTTATAGCAAGTTTACTGGCTCACACACTAATCTCACTGCTTCTATCTGCTGTCTTTACATGGAGTAAGGTCCAGGTGATGTGTAGGACACATAGTGTCTGTGTCCTGTGCGGCAGCTGCCACCTAAAATTCACTACATTAGACAGGCAGAGACCCACTTTCTAATCTTTTTTGAGAGGACTAAAACAATGTAGACATTTACTTGAAACTTTTCATGTGCAGGCAAATAAATTATTAAGACGTCGTAATAAAGTGTATGCATTAGTGTAACTGTGCCCACTGCTTTGTAGGAATTCAGGGGTTAGAAGGTATTTGGACTAACAACATACAAACATCCTATTGTATCCTCACATGTCACATATTCTCTTGTGTTCTACTTTACCCACTGATTAGTTTTCTCTGTCAGATTGCCAGCATTGTCTGTTCTCCTGGGGCCGTACAAAACATACAGTGAATATTAGGGACATTCAACATTGATGTGAATTCAGGTAAAAGCCAGTATCCTTTATTGATGCATTTAATCTATATTGGTTACAAGGACAAAGACGTGGGAAGCAAAGGATTATTGGAACATACTTCAGCTCAATGTATTTTCTGTCACTGTTATTATTCCTTTTTTATAGTTATGGTTTCTCTTTCTGACTCCCTTGTTCTCTTATACTACATTGACTTCCATTCTCTCTTTCCCATCACTTCTGGCAGAGCTCCACAGTCTACTTTTCTGTCTCTCCATCTCTTGGAAACACAGTATAGCCTCCCTTGGGGATAAACACACAATTCACCTCCCTCTGGGAACACAAACAAACTGACCGGTCACACATCATGTTCACTGCAGATTTTACAATAGATTAGCCATCTTTTCTAGAGTAATTCATGCCGTGCAGCATTCACTTATGTACTGTGTGTTTTCTTGCATAGTGGTATATAGGGATGTCACAAAAATGTATACTTTGATACCAAGCACGATACCAAAACTCTGAAAATGTGACCCCATTACCTTGTAATGTGTATCATGTTGTGCATGTATTTTAAATGTAGGATGTCATATTTACTGCAACATTTGATTATCAGCCTGTGCAGGACTGTACAGATCAGCTTTGAGCTACATTCTAAGGTCAGTATGCTGCATTAACATGCCCACAGAGACAATTGTGCAAAGGTCTGATATAACATATGCTTATCATTTTCCTAAACCGGTTCAGCGTGATAGCATTTGCTACTTAGGAGAAAACATAAAGTAGTCTACATCTGGACCTGATGATAAGGGAAGTGAATTTACAGGGACTGTATGAGAACCTAATGTACTGGACCAAAAGTTCGACTAGATAAAAAGTTACAACACCACAAGTTAATAAAATTCACTTAATTTCATGAATGACCATTTGCCAATAATTAACTACACATTACAGCCACGTATAACACCCAAGAGACTTTGACTGGCTTAAGAGGGATTAGAAAACGGTACGGTAGGTAGGAGGATTAAACTAATAATTCAGAATGTAAGTTATACTCCGTTTCCAGCACATTTCCATGCCAACAATTTCATATTTTATCACGCTGTCATCACCGACAGCTGTGTCAAGACATTAGCGTTGTTTTGTATTCAACGCCCTTTAATGCATCAACAAAGTAAGTGCTATAATCTGCTACAGCGGATGTAGAATTTTTTGTCTGCCCGACGAGCAGCCGCCAGCCATAGCTGCACCTAGATGTATTTTGCCATCAAAAGAATGATTCGAATATTCTTTGCCTCTTGTTTAGTCTTTTGTCCGCTTTCTTTTTTGTACATAATTATGCTTTTGTTTTGGAATTGAAGTGACTACTGTGTAAACAAACGGCAGCCACAGGTGTTAAACACCATTTGAGCAGAGACACTTTAATCATCAATGAACTTAATAGACTGAAAACCTCTTTAGCATCTGCTATTTAAATGAGAGCATAACTCAGGTGTATTAGATGCAATTCACTGACATAGGGTCCTGCCGTTGGTAACAAATGGTAGAGGGGAGATGTGCTAATGTGATGGGTGCACCTCCCGGACCACTCATCCCCACAGAGCGCTTGACTGGTGCCCATTTAAAAAACATATACTCTGTTGCTATTAGTCACTCCATATGTTCCAAATGCTAAAACTCCTGAGTCAGGAAGAAAAGGGCAGATGGGTTGAAGCAGCAAATAGGTGGTGAGTGTATATTTCTGTCTTTGCAACAGCTATTTAGGTGGCACAAGTTGTGCCAGGAGTACAAAGTTTGGTTTCAAAATACTGGTATGTACAATGATCTTCCTCTGCAAGCAGAGCAAGCAAGTTTAGTTTGCTGACCATTTGTCATAAACCCATTTAAGGTAAGGTAAGATAAGACGAGGTGAAATTCTTTGCATCGCTTAGAGGTTGCACAGCTGACTTATATCAAAGCTGGAATATATCCTGCTGTCAGAGTATGTGTCACTCATGTTAGCAAATTACTTGTCAATTCCAATGCGCTTTGCGCACTAGTATAAACTGCTAACAACTGACAACAGTGTAATTTTGATGATGAGAAATGTAACCATTCACCCCACAATTACATAGGCCAGCTGTATTAATCGATGTGTCACTTCATGTGTCAAAAAACATTATTAATAAGTAATGCTTTACCAGTAATGAGAGTTCAGTTTGTTGATATGCTCACAGCTGTTTGGGCTAATTACTGTTTGATGTTTTTGCATGAAAATTACTGAGCACATTCAGCTCAGTACATATTTTAAATCATTTACATTTCTAGAATCGGAGAACACCATCACATAGACAATTTATACTACCCAGGTGAATTTTCATTGTTCACCATTAGCAGGACTTTAATGATGATTGGAATAAATAATGTATCCAGGATTTGCACAGCATCTCCAAGGAAACTATTTGTGCTGCAAATTACACATACACACATACAAAGCATATGCCTAAACACACATATCTAGACTTCACACGATGCAGCATGTGTGTTCATTAACATGCACAATAGGAATTCAGACAGACATTTGTGCATATTAAAAAATGCACATTAAGATTTAGACAATTGTGCACACAAACACCTGCTGCACACACAGAAAGGTTTCTGCACATGTACACACACACACACACACACACACACACACACACACACAGCAGGCTCTCTCATTAGCCTGCAGTAATGAACATAAATTCAATACTGCCTATTAATGAATGAACATACTAAATAAAGTAATGAGGCTTCAGAGTCTCCATTTGAGTTATGGTGCATTCCATGCAATTTAATTAAAACTAACATAATACTGTTATTAAGAACCAATAACCTTCACATTATATAACCCATTGATCAACGCTTAAAGTCTGCTATGAAAGAGGGACAGTATAAATAAAGAAAGCAAACACAACTCAACACCTGACAACACATTTTTTTAAGAAAGTCATTCAAAGCACTGACGTTTGTGTGACTCACATAGCTCTGCCAAAGAATGTCGCCTTCCCTTTTATCAAGTACACTGTGAACCATCGGAAAAAAAAAAGAACAGAGGTGCCGTATCACACAGGAAAGGTCACACATTTAATTGGTGAAGGTACAGTTTAGACAGGGGCACATCGCTTGTTCTACATATGAAGCTCAGTTTATTCATCACAAGTTACATTACTCAGTCTGTGAAACCCACAGAGGGTCTTCTGTAGCTCTGGGGAAGCGTTCTTAAGTCTGACAGTATAACCCCTGATGCCATAAGAGTTATCTCAGCTCTGCATTGAGGCTTATCTATTTACTTAAAGTTGCTCAGATGTAACCTCTTTCTAATTTTTTGTTGAAATATGCTTCAAAACACATCTTGATGTGGAGAGTTGCTGTCAAAGGCTTCGGTGACCCAGACTTTTTAAGCCACCTGGCAGCAGTGCAGAGATTCTCCCTTTCTTGAGTGAGGACATGGAGAGCATTTAGATGGCAGAATGAACGGCAGCAACCTAAAGAGTTGTACTTCACCTGTGCTTCACCTCAACTTTGGATTTAGGTCATGATTTCTTTACTCTGCTGCTTTGTGCACCACATGTTTATAGTAGTGCATTATCACATTCCTGGAGTGCCCCTTTAATTACTAATTTGATAACAAGAGAGATGTGTCAGAAACTGTTGAATTTAACTCTACAGAGAAGAGGAATTAAGGTTAGCAAGGGTAACGTTTGTTGTGCTTTGTGGTCGATATTGTATGGAATGGGAAGTCTCTACGATTAACTTTAAAGGATTTTAAGCAGATGAGTTTTGGAGTTTGTATTCTGGGAATCAAAGTGTGTTTTTACTTCATAGGTAGACATCACTACTCACGTGTTCTCATGAAAATTCATGCATGCTGGAACAAACCTAGTTGTTTCTCCTTTCATAGCATCAAACTACACAGTCTGATTTAGTGGGAGTACTAAATGGATTTTGATTATAGGCCTGTGGAAGAATAGTTCACCCTCCTATCCAGCACAGAGAAGATGCAGTTCATCCCCTCAGTTCCTCTGGCCCTTTGCAGAATAATGAGAGCCTGTCTAAACCAGTGGACCTTCACTCCCTGGACTGTTAACTTCTCACAACATGAGGCATGGCTGGCACAGAGGTTTCAAAATTAGGTCTGGAAGTCCCAAAGGCCCTGTAAGTCATTACAGGATTCTGCCAACCAGCAGAGGAGTACTTAACACATGACTATTATTTTGCTCATTACAACTCAGAGAGAAGAGTCATTATGAACATAGGTCACACTAAGCAGAATGGGAAGCACAGCAATTATCTGCTAAACATACTTTACGTGTATGTTGTACGTGTGAAACAGTATCCTGTGTGTGTGTAAGGGTAATGGATTAACATAAAACCACCTTGTGACGCTCTGACCCAGTGAAGCAATGTTTACAGAAGGAAAATCTCCACGTTGATTGGTTCTCGTGCTTCTAACACACACGTGCGGATGACTTTCATGGGCTGCGCTTTGTACTCTGTCTTCTCACTGTTATCTTTGAATACAGGTTCCTGTCCAGTTCAGTTTGTGCATCTGAGCCACTTCATGTTTTTGGCATCTCAGCTGTTTGAGAAACTATCACACCCATTATCCTGATATCACCAATTTACAGCCCCCCAAAAAGAAACTACTTTGGCTATACCAAAAACTAATCTAACCTGTTCTGTTTCTATATATATATATATATATATATATATTACAGAATAAATGGTGACTGCAAGAAGAGGAAACATCAAACAAACTTTTACTACCTAAAATATTCTTTTAAATATATATGTTTGGCAATTTTGGTGAAGCATTGTACAGTATAATTTTTCATATATTGTAAAAATGCAATTGCGAACAAAGCGCATAAGCAACATATTTCAATATCTGTTTCCTTAGCAGCTTAAGGTGTCACGGTAATCACCAGCGAGTTGCTAACTTTGTCAGCTTAAAAACAAGGGAATCCCTCAAAGAGGTTACTTTTGTTTCATTACAAGAAGGAATGAAGAATAGAAAACAAGTTTGTGTGCCCTAAATCAGTTCTGTACAGCTGCTGACTCAGATGCTAAATGATTAACAGCGTGAAGAACGGCTAAATGCATAGATAATTCTTAATTACAAACAGTTAACAGTTAACCACACAACAGAAAAGCCTTTGCTTCAAAGTAATTGTTTCCCCCGACAGTCTCACTTTAATCCTTTGGTTCTCACGTGACTTCTCTGTCTATCTCTCTCACTTCGTCGCCAAGTCTCTCCCCCTCCACCAACACCAATACTCACGCAGTCAGGATGACAGATGAGAAGAATGCCCGTGCTGTCAGAAGCTATTTTCTACACGCATCTGTCAACTAATCACTCTTCAAAGGCAGAGAAAGATAGAACGGATGAGAATGGGTAAAATGACAGTGTGATAATGAAAAACAAGGAGTGGTAGTGCAGGGAGTGAACAGACAACACAATAACGGAGGAGGTAAAATCTCAGAAAGAGAACGACGTGGGATAGTATGCAAACAACATAGCAGGATGAAAATTTAAATATTGCCTTTGTTACTCATTTCAATGTAGGAAATGAAAAGCTGAAAAAAGAAGCAAGAATCAGTACAACTAAGACACACTGTCAGCTTTGTGGATAACAGACGGCTCTGGCAGAGGTGAAATCGCTTCAAAGGGCAACACTCAGTAGGCTACTGTAGGTTGTCAGTGTCTGGATCAGGTAGTGCTCTGTTAGATCAGCTTTCACGTAACTCTGTTAAATCCATGTTACTGCTGCTGCTGCTTGTGGTTGGTTTTAGCCATGAAAACAAAATCTCATTTTTTTCTGGGCACCAGACATTGAAATTAGGTTTAATAAAAACACAAAATGAGACATGTCAAGCTTAAGAGTTTTGGTGAAGCTAGTCATACTGCATTAAAACTTGAGTTTTTTGTTGTTGTAGATATTTAGTTCAGTAGAGTTGCTGATGCTTGTCTTGCCGTTAAAGCCGTCCAGTACCAGCAAACTAAGACTAAAATTACACACTGACAACATTGGGGAAAAATAAAGCAAGAAGTGAGATGACATTTCTAGCAAGTATAAAGTAATCTTCCACCAGCAGTTGATTAGCACAGCTCTCTTTTATCACCTGTCACATTACTTTAGTCTCTGCTCTTCCTGTTCCTTGGGATATGCTGCAGCCAAGAAATACAGATTGAAACCATTTTTCATCGCGACTGGGTATTGGGCATGTAATAAGAGCCGCAGTGTTTCTGTGCCAATATTGGCAGGTTAACATACAGCATATTAAACATGTAGCGATGCTGTACGTTGCAGTTTTCTCTTTATGGATGGTGAAGCTAATTCAAACTGACATAATATAAGCCAGTTATGTTTGCTGGGGCCTTCTGCTGCGGTAAAGATTTGCAGTGTAAAGAATGCAATTCCAGTAGTTACACATCTTGGAAAACAGTCCAAAATAATATACATGTGATCAATACTCAGATATGCCACATTTGAAGGTACCAATCTTCCTTATGCTAGTTTAGATTAGTAATAAGAGAGGTGCATATGTGTGGTTTCTCTTAGTTGCTAAGCTAAGCTAATTGTTTAGCTGATTTAACTGTTATGTTTAATAGTGTCTAGAACCTCCTGACAGCAGAATCAAATATTCTTAAAGGTAAAGTGCACAGATTTTATTGATCAGCATGAAGCAAGAATGTGCTCAGCAACTATCAAGGTCATCTGCGACTGGAACATTTTTTGTTGAACACACTGATTCATGAACTGCCATTCATAAGCTTCATCGCTAAATACAGCACGGTCGCACTGAAGGGCCTATATGAATCCTTCTGGAAACCCAGTCTCTACACATCAGGCTGAGGCTGTCTTCATTGCACAGTTTTAACAAGTAAGCAGGTTACTTTAAAATGTTGTTAAAGTGAACTGTTCCTGTACTGTAGTGGCACAGTGGTTTGCTAAGCCCCCCCCTCCTTTCTGTGGCCTCATGCTACCAGGCATGCTCCATCAAGACCCGAGTAGAATACTATAATGCATTTAAAGAGTCGTGGAAAACTTTTCTTTCTCTACTGGCCTTGGCACTCAATTTCCCTCAGCAGTGTATTGAGTTTGGATCTGATAACGGCCAGAAATTGTAGAAAATCTAATGCATATCAAGTGAAAAGACATGCTGACACTCCCTAGTGACAGAAACACTGCTCTTTACTCAAAAAATACAAACCCAATAGAAAGCTGAAAGGAGTGGAGCTGTAAGAAGTGGAGCTATATATAGTAAGCAGAATAAGGAGGGGTTTTTAGAACTCTTTGTCCAAGAAACAGGAACAAAAGTCATCTTTGAAGTTCATGCATCCACTTTACTTATTTTTAAATCTCATTGGAGCCCTCCATCTGGTGGTATAGGATCCACAACAGGGCTGCACTTTGCGCTGCATAGCCACTGGTTCCAGGGCAAACAAAGTGTCTAATTTCTAAAATCTCCTGGAGGACGAATTGCAATAAGGGTTCTGTACATACTAAAATACCATATATTTATTAACATGAAAACACACTGTCTGTGTTTTCAGTCATTTACTTTAAACACATTTCGCCCTCTCTCCTTCACCCCGAGTGCAGTCAAGCAGCTCTGCACTGTCTCAGATGTCCTTTAAGCACAGTAAACAATGTCTACCAGCCTCATGGAACTACCAGGAGTGTTCACTTTCATCATGACCATGCAACATAAAAGTACATAAAGCTCACACGCACCACAGAATATAATGCAGGCGTTCTCACAGATTTATCAATAAAATAAACATCCACAATACAAATATGATTTCAATCATCTGCTTGGTAAAACTATGAGGTGATAACTTGTCAGTCACATTGACTTAAAGGTGGCCTGGTAGCAGAGTGGTTAAGGCAGAGGGCTGGGAAGCAGGAGCCCCAGGATCGATTCCCAGCTGAGGCACCCAGCCCATCCCCCATACCAGGTGT
>JAUMTR010000015.1:6396097-6408514 GCA_032270685.1 Microctenopoma stevenorrisi
GTGGCTGCTCACTGCTCCCCCCAAGGGGTGATGGGTCAAATGCAGAGAACAAATTTCGTTGTAACATGTAAAAATGTGTCAATGACAATAAAGCGAATTCTTTCTTCTTCTTCTTCTTCTTAAATGTTCATAGACGCTGCCTAATTAATTAGCAACTCCACTCACATTCAGGAGCATTAAACATAATGTAACGGCATTTTTGTTTCTGGCTGCCTCTAATTTATAACTCTGCCTCATAAAGGAAAGCTCAGTCCTCAACTGCTAACTCGCTCTATGTTACTCTTTGTCTGCTAGAGGTTTATTGGGTGATGTCCTACCACATTCCATAGAAACTGAAAGTCCAAATCACCTAATTTTTGAAAATTAGCTGTACAAACACATACCAACGTAGTTGTTTTTCAGTCAGTGCATGCAGGGCTAGGCTCTAGCCTCCTTTTGAACCCGCAAGGAAAAGGTTATTATTAAGAAATGACTGGTAAATGACTGCAAGCCAGATTTTTTTGTCATTTTCACCTCATCTTTTAGATTTTAATATTTGTACTGCGTGACATTTCTGACTTTTACATCACTTTGCTTCTCCTTCCATCCATGGAAATTAATTAAACTCCAGCAACCTTCACGTTGCTGAATTTGAACTGTACTAAGTGAATTTCAGCTCGCTGTGTGAGACTTGTTTTTTCAGTGAACTTTGGGATCTATGCAAAATGATGGTAGATAGAGAAAGGTAGTGCTAGAGGGAAAAGAGGAGTATGTTCAATTTGGGAGTAATGCTCAACTGGGAGTCTGAACTGATCTACATATAGAGGTAACAGAGAAACAACGAGTAAAATACATACTGTAAGAAAAGAAGAGAGAAATCTGCAGACCAAAATAGGTTTTCCTTTGTGTAAATGGTCCATGTGACAGAGAGACCGATGCTCCCCAGTACTTGTTATCCTTCCTGTCAATTAGTTTTAATGGTTGTGCATATTTCCTCCTGCTTATGACAACTTGTGACATTATTATAGACTGTAGTAACCTGAGGAACACAGCTTCCACTAATTCCAAAATAATGGTATTCCACTGAGGCAGATTGCTCCATTTTTTTCTGTTTTACTCATGCAGTGAAGCATTTGCTTTGTTTTCATCTGCCTTATATTCATACAAGATATTGTATGAACACCTTCAGCACCTAATTGCAGCTTAAGGAAGAAAATTATTTTTTGCACGGCGGTCACTGCTATTCCTCACAGAGAGGTTAAAAAGACAATAAACCAAAATGTCGAGCGTGATTTACCCTTTCCCTTATTTCTGGATTTATTCAATAATATGGTATAGTGTAATACTTCACCATGTTTTCATTTGTCTTTATGCACCGTTGATACTGTTATTAGTCCGGCTTAGCTCCTTGGTGTCTTTGGGATTAGTTACGTTAGCACAATATTTTATTGCCTTATTTCAACAAAGTGTTGAGATTGAATTTGTTGGATGAAATTTTAGTTTGAAGAGGACACATAGCATTGCACAGCACAAAAAACTGGTGGTGTGACCCACGGCTGAATACACAATAGGCAGAGATTGATTAAGGTGTGGTTCTTTTCCTGTTTGAATCAATGCAGACTTATCGGACATTAGGCCGGTGCCTTGTTGCTCCTGCTGTAGAGGATGTAGGATCTGACAACCATGACAACACAGGTTTTCCATAAACAAATTAAGACTTTTGATGTCTGCAGAACAGTTGCTGATTTTTTCTGGGTGCAATACGGTTACAAACTAATTTCTGAAGCGTTTGGACTCAGCCAATCGATGAGTCATGTAGATTGTATTTCTTCTTATGAGTAGTCAACCAAGGATGCAATTTTTTGAATGGCTCAAAGTCCTGAACATCATTTTATTTGTTTATTTGGGTTTTGTATATTTTTAGGACCTGCACAAATATCTGGTTCCATTTTTACATATTTATGGAGAAATAGAGACAAAGGTTCACAAACTTTCATGCATATAATAGTTTTGCAGCTTTAACAATTTGTAAAAGTACATTTCATGTATTGCAAAACAGACAAAAGAGGATATTTACTCTGTCACCAGGGATGTTAAGCAACACAGATTTTCTCTTCCTCATTTCTTTTGACTGCAATGTGATTCTGGTGAATTGTGTTCCAAATCCCTCTTACAAAATGTCAACACAGTCTGTGGGGGCATATTTGAAACTACAAGCCCAGAGAAGTTCAAGCTCACTAATAAATAAATAAACACTGATGACATAGTTGTTTATACAAGCAAAGACTAGAAGTGTTTACAATAGACTAAACAATGCAAAAAATGGTTATGGTGGTGTTATGCGTTTATAGCTCACATGGTTTAACTGACACTGTTGAAATTACTTTGCTTCTTCGTTTTGACAGAAGTGTGTTGATGTGGAAATGGTACATTTTACTTTTTACCTGTTCCTCTGTCCTGTGCAGACTCTTCAGCTTGAGAGCATCAAGCCTGTTTTGCTGATGTGAAATTGTGTGGCGATGCATAAGCCTCGTCTCTCAGACCGAAGAACATTTGTTTTGCGGAGGTGCACTGGAATGGAAGACTCCCCGTGAATGCGATGAAACCTGTTTCATTCAAGGTCGGCAGAGTAAAGTAAACAGACAAGACTCAAAATTTATGCAACTTATTTATGTGCCTGCAGTGCATGCGAGTTGTACCCTGCACTATATGTATGTAGTAAAATCCGTATGTTTATGTGCTGCAGTGTGGAGAGCAGAGGGAATGAGAAGTTTGAGTCAGTGATGTGTGATCGTGTGTGAAATTCCGGCGGCTTTCTGCTGCCTCCGTCTCTCCCCAGCATCGCAGAGTTATAACAGCAGTTTCCCACTTGGACCGTTTGCTTGTGATTCTTAACTATATGGAAAGAGTTGTCTGTCAGTGTGAGAACCACTCTCCCCTCTAAATGGATTCAGTACCAGTCATGCGCAAGGTGTAAAATGCGCACGCTCAAGCAGGCATCAACTCCACCACACACACACACACACACACATGAACACACACACATACTCCCTGTATCTGTATCTTTTCTTGTCGTTCGGCTCTCAGGCCATGTACTTTCACCCCTTTTCTATGCCTTCCTCATTTTCTCCCTCTAGTCGGCAATGGAACAGGAAGTAGTAAGTGGAGGTATATTAGTGAGTGAGACTTAATAATGACTTACAAGGAGATAAAAAGGCTTTTACCACCCAGCCTTGGCAGACACGATGGCAGGGTGGGAGGAGGACGATGGGGAGGAGACATCCACACTCCTCTCATTACCTGCTGGCTGTATTTTGGCACTGGCAGTGCTCCATCTTTCTCTCTGTGTCACGACCTGGCAGAGGCAAAGTAGGAAGGTAGTGTTTCTTCAATTTCCACCTCCATTCTGGTTCTTGTGTTTTTTTTCTATCAAATCTGTACTTCTGTGATTTACTCCTTTTCTGTCCTCCTCCCGCCTTTCTCACCTATTTCTCTTTGCACTGTTCCACTTCTACTTTTGTGTTTCCCTGATTTTGTCAAACTAGTTTTCCTTCAAATAATCTTGCAAATGAAAGAAATGAGATGAGAAGTGGTGGTACTGTGAAATTATAATGTATTAACATGAAAACTGTTATATATTCGAATGATGATAACCTTAAATATTGCACCAGTGAGGTCATTATTTTATCGTTATACTCATTTTACATTAACATTTTGTTTTACTTTGCACTTTTGAGAAATATGAATCCACTTTTCACATCTTTCGATTATTTAAATCTAAATTTAATTTTGGGCAGGTTCTGCAGATCTACTGGCATTAACTGTACTGAGCCATTTTGGCTGATCTGGCAATAACGGTCTCTTACCTTAGATAGTTCAGTTTGCACTATCTCTACATTACTGCAGATACCAAATGTAATTAAGGGGAGCTAAGCAACCTGGGAGGAGTGTTTAAAGCCTAGTCAAATGTGATCCAGCGGTGAGCTTCATCCGCCTCGTCTGTGCCGAAAGTATTTGGTATGTAAATTGAAAATTTTGCTGAAGTGGCCACAAACCAAATGTATTTATTAAATTTCTGTTTTTTTAAATCTTCCATTTCTCCATTTGTGAGGGTGCTATATTTAAACACATTTTTTAGATCTAGATCGTATAGGGAGGGGAACTCATATCAAGGGTACTGAAATCATGCATATGAAAATGGGAAAAGGAATAAATTAAGAAGCAGTTATTTTTTTCATGTATCTACAATTTACCATGGGTATGATACTAGTTTACAAGCTGGTCAGGACTAGTTATGACTTTCAGGTAATAGATATAACATTGTTTTAGGTGGCTGAAATAAAAAATCATTTTCTTTATTTTCAGCATATAACTACAGATGCATTTTATCTGCAATTAGCATGTTGTTATACAGTGCAGGGCAAGGAAAGAAAATAATTATATCATGTATAATACAAAGATAGTTGGCAGACCTTACAATGCAAAAAGTATGTTTCCTTAGCTGTTTTCAAATCAAACTAAATCCACATTCTTAAACAAAAGATGCTGCAAAACAAAAAAATACAAATCAGATTTTTTTTTTATTTCAAAATTTCAAAGGACTTGTGTATTTTATTTTTATGGTTTTTTCTCACATGCATGAATTACACGGTATCTGTTCACCAGTATGTGAATTTTCTGCCTTTGACACGTATATATGTCATAATCTCATTTGCAACAGAGCAACATATAAACGTATCCTGCATTCTGACTTAATAACAGCCATCAGTCCTCTCAGTGTAAACACCAAACTCTCATTACATTTGTGTACTGTATACTGTGTGAGTGACTGTGAAGCTGTGCGTACCATCTGTGAGTTTGAGTTTGTGTGGGAGAAGGTGCATGTTTGTGTCTGTTGGTGCCCGTGTGTGTGCGAGACAGAGTGAGAGATTGTGTCTCATTAACAGTGTTGTTTACAGACAAGAGTTGGAGAGAGTTGTGAGCTGGAAAGAGACAGAATGACTTCAAATCATTTAATTTTAATTATACTAGCAGCATCTTAGGCGGTCTCTTTTACAAATCATGCATTTTTCTTCTGGGTCTTTTTTTGCATTGACGCCCCCCTCTGTTGCCCCCACTATTCTGTATTCTTCTCATTCTTCTTTCTGTCTCTCTTCCTGTTATTTCTCTGTCTGTCTCTTTATACTCCATTACTGCCAAATTCCCTTACTAGCATGTGTCCCCTTGGCCTGAGGACCAGTGTGTTGGCAGGACCTCTGACGGGCCATCATGCCAGGGAGGCCAATATGACTGGCAGCAGACAGGGTGGGCTGCTCCAAGTCCATCACTGTGAGGGGTGCGAACAGAATCGACTACATGACTACACACTCACTTGGGTGTGAAGCAAATGTCATCCCTGCTCTTTTCATTCCTCCCTCCATCCGTATTTCTTCCAAACGGCTTGCACTACGGTTTCCACTTTTTGCAGTACACTGATGGCTGTTTTTTTTCTGGGTTCAGCGAGTTGGAAGAGTTGGATAAAGCTCTGAATAAAGACCTGAATAATATTGCAGCAAGACAGTCGCCTGCCTGGGCCTGGTTTGGAGAATTTACAGTGAAATAATAAAAACAATGTGACACTAATTGACAGACTTGGATATCTTTAAATGGGAAATGACACCAGCTGGAAAGTAGATGGCATTAAGTTGAGTACATGCCTCTGTGAAAATGCATAATTTCTTTAACCAACTACATTATGTACTGCCAAATATGATGTTGAACGTTTTTTAACCAACATAAGAATAAATTAAAATGACATTGCATTTTAGAAATAATGATTACACCACTACTTGTGCATAGCATAATTACTATTTATGTAAGAAGTAACCCTTTTAACAAACACGACTAAACACGACAAGACTTTAAATTTCCTTCTTACAGTAACACAATGCCAAGCAGGCAGAAAAATAAAAATCATTTTTATAGCAGATAAAATTATAAAAAAAAAACTGTTTCCAAGTTTCTGTCATGTTGCATTAATGTTTAAAAAAAGTGCCAGGGGTTAAGATGTGAAAACTGAGCTAAACATTTTGTTCCACATGCGGGTTCATTTTCTACTCCGGTGCAAAAGTACACGACCAGTGTAAAAGCCTTAATGCATAATTCACCACCATCTGTCCACAGCACGAGTAACAAAAGCCATCGTGTAGCCTTTTTTCGTTCCTCTTGTCTCTATGTCACTTGCTGTCTCTTGCTTTTTTTATTTGTATCTGCCGTGTCTCACTCACTCTCATGTAACTTGTGTGTGTCAGACAGCCTCACACACACACACACACACACACACACACACGCTCATGCATCTCCTCTTTCTTTTCTATGCATGTGCTCTCTGACCTCTGTCTTGGACTCTTCCACTCCCACGCACAGAATATCTTCTCTCTCCTTTTCACTATTTTCTGCCTGCTTTCCTTTTTCCTCGCGTCTTCTCATCCACTCCACAACACAGTGCTGCCAGTGACTCCATTTCACAACACGTGCCAGTAGCACCACCTACTCTACCTGGAGGTCAATTAGCATTTTTCACAACTCATCAAAGCTATTGTCCAGGGCTGTGTACCGTGTGTGTGGGGGGAGGTGTGTGTTTGTGTGGTCTCAATCTCATCAGGCTTATTGTGGAGGCTGACAATGCAATGGCACCGTAAATCAGTTTCTTTTGTAGTCGTTATAGAGTCAGAGGTTATAATATGTGGGATGTTACTCTAAGTGTCTGTCTATCTCCACGTGTGTGTGCATGTGTGTGGGTAGCATGTCAGCTACGCGCCAAGCCAACTGTTTAGTCTAGGCTCAAACATGATGGAAGTGGAGCTGCCTTAACGCCCTTCTTGGAAGCCTGCTACAATGCTGTACTGATCCGGCAGGTGGAGCAGTGATTAGTGTTGGCGCGAGTGTGACAGTCTTAATTTCTGTCAAATAAAAACTCAGTGTACTGTGCCAGAGAGAGGCTACATGCCCCTCTGCAGCATCTCCAGCACCTGGATTACATGCGGTTATACTCACACTCAGACCATATTAATGGCACCATGGAACAAAATTTGGCATAGATTTTTTTATGTTGACTTTTTCTTTGATTAAGTCATCAAAATTTATGTATTGCATAAATTCTGCATTATTTCAATAGTCAATAACCTCTAAAGTGTTTTCTTTTGTAATGACATGAAACACAGCTTAAACTGTTGTAAGATTACTTCCATGCCTGAGGAGAACTAGTCCTGTACACAGGAGGTGAGAAACTCTCTACACCAAAAAAGTTTGTTTACACACACTCAAGTAACTAGTTTAGTCTGCTTTCTCAAGTAAGCTTATTTCTTAACTGTCATGTAAACAGAAAACCTTGTTTCTTTGATTGGGTTACTGCTGCCAAATCCAGGAGCACTTAGAGTGTGTGACACTGAGTTGTAGACTTAACTAAAGTCACAAATGTAAACTAGATGGGCAGGTCTGGCTTAATACAGTGCATAAAGTTTCCCGGTTGGCTGGGAGTTACTAGCTAGCTGAAAAAACATTTTTGAGTCTCTATTCAATCGATTGTAATCGCGACGTAAGGGAATAAATTGAATGTTTTAAACTGAGCTTCATTTCGGGAAACAAGCTAAAATATCTTTGATTTGATTGACTTGATTACACTTTTGATGAAGTGACAACTGAGGGAGAGAGGTGTTATATACAGGTACCATCCATAATAGAATGTGAAATATTTTTCCAGGCCATTGTTTTGGGTCATATATTGTGTATCTCGTGTTAGAGATAAATAATTAAATCTTTGGCGATTATATCATCACATAAGGGTCAATTGTTGCAAGTAGACACAAAGCAGAGTGAACGTTTCCGAAGTCTGATTGAGAGTTTGCTACACAGAGCACTGTAAACACAAAATGAAAGATATGATTATACAGTATATATCAGAGAGAGAGAGGCAGGTAACCCTTCGAACCCAAGCTACCTACATATGCATTCAGGTTCTTAGGGCCATTCTTAAAGAGTGTTTGGCTCAGATACACTGTGTAACACTATAATATATACTGCTGTTATTAAAAAGCTTGGCGCTTAGAGCAATAAAAATTTTAAATGGAAATGTGTATTTTTACTGAGTTTCCTAGAGCATAAAAAGTACTTATTATAAATGAATGCATATGTGAAAACACAGTTTTTGTATGCTAATGTACTGCATAGTATAATATTTTAGAACAACCTTTAAACTCGAACAAATTGCCTGCACAAATGCAAAGTGGTAACGCTGCCTTAACATCATGGCAGAAAAGTTATTATTCATTGACTCTGGTTAGATTAGTTATTTATTACCAAGAATGAGGTCTACTTTGAAAAGGCTTTGTGTCCATACATAGCCTTCATCTCTTCAAAGCCCGCGTGGTTTTGATGAATGCAGCAAAGAAGGCTAGAAAAATAGAACAGAACTGAATGAAAAAGAACAGAAGCCAGCGCTGAGAGGAACAGAAAACTTTCCAATGTTATCACATAGGAAAATGTTTTAGAAAAGGATAAAGTGAAAAATAAAGGTATTGTTTAGGTATTTTGAATGTGCAAACTACTACTGGGTTTTGGGGGAGGACACGCTTTGGTATTCCTGCTGATCTGGATGAATTCATACCTGATTAATCTTTGCGGGAAAAATACAAATACCAAGTAATTTTGTTTTCTTTGGATTAAGGTTTATACCCATTGTTTGATTCAAATTGTTTGATTCGATTCGAGGCTTTCGTTAAGTGCTGCAGAGGAGAACGTATTGTGGCAGTGAATACCATGATTGCTTTTAAAAAAGAAATCTTATAATAATAATAACACAATAGGAATTTTGTTTGCAGATTGTTAAACTATGAATTTTAACTTGATTGAATTTGAACTTGTTTTAATGCTCAGTTTTAAAAAAAACAACGACGTCACTTTGCAAATGAGATTGACACAAACAAGAAGCATAACCCGAACTGAAAATAAAACTCAAGCTGGCTGAAACACAGACCAGAGCTGTACACTGGTCGGATTCTGCTGTCCACACAATCTACAATTGTAAGATTTTGTTCTTTGTGATGTGTATTTTAGTTGTGTATCATTACAATACTTTATGAATTATGTAGGAATTTTTGTAAATGACTCCCAATTTAAGGATCCGCTTGACTAGTTGGTACATCTCTGGCACATTTTCAGAAGGAAAGAGCACACTGGAGAGCTCAGGTACATAAAAAGGCTCAGAAAGAACAACAAAAGAAATATTTCCCTGTCGAACAAAAACCCCTTTAATAGTTGGTCAGGTCAACAAAATCCTCCATGAGAGCAGAATATGCCAAAGTCAACAAATGAAGAGAGATCTTCACTAAAGTAAATAGTGAAGATGAAGCACATGACGCGTGTAAGCTTTGGGTAAACATCCACAACAGGAAGACAAAAAAAATGTACTTCTTGACCGAGTTAATATCCTAAACTATTGGGACGACATTTTACAGGGAATATGATTCATGGCAAAACTTCTAAATTTACAAATGAAATGGTATTTCTACAATTTTCTGTTTAAATGTTTAATTTTATTTCTCACTTTATTTTGTCTGATCATGTTACTATCAAATTTTCATCCCTATCTTGATGGTAATTACAAGTCCTCTCTGACTGGCTCCAAACCCAGTAATTTCGGGGTAAAGCAGGCCAGAGAAAAGACTGTCAAGAAGGATTCATGTCTCCAATCCCCAGGCCTCACATTTTATCACCCGCTCTTTAGAAGCATGTTTAATGTGCTCCTCCAAATGGAGAATTGCCCTTGTAGATCACCACCACACTATTCTCTATCTTGCTCATGCCAATAGTGGTTTGTCCATTTTCATTAAGTTGGTGTTGGGGCTCTATATCTCTCCTCCTTCCTTTCCCTGTGTTTAGGTGCGTGTGCAAAAGTAAAAGACAGAGACAGATGGCAGAGTTGTTGCGGATATGAGGAATCTAAAGGGGGTCAAGGAATAGCACAGACCACATACATATATATTTAAGGCAGAAAGAATCCCAGCGTGCCCTTTTCTTGAACATTTATGGTGCCTCTTTTAGAAACAATGTAAGGTTTTTGGTTGGATGTGAATAGCATTGTAAATTATTTAGCGAGCTGTTGTAATTTACTCTTCACACGTGAAAGCATTTTGCCACAGGGCCATCAGTCAACCAACTTCACACAATCGCTCTTCCTTTTAGTGTGATGCATACAGTTTAGTCAGGGTCTCCAGAGGATACATACAGAAAGTTTGATGGTTCTCAAAGAACTCCTAATGAATTGATCATTGCATCTGCTACTATTATAAGTGGTCAACTGAGTTGCCTGTAAGGGTGAGTCATGATTACACATACCACATACTAAGGTATGTACAAATAAATGCACTGTGCCTCAACCCTAGATGAAACTGGCTGGGTAAAGTAATAGCAAAAAGAAATATGAGGTGAGTGAGAGACAGATAATCACATTCTGCCACATACAACAGAGTTCGCTTTTAGTTGAGGGTATATGAGGAGTTTGGAGTGAGGAAAATGTCAGACAAGGCTTATTGACCGTCCATAACCAATTAGTTTGTTCCTCCAGCAAACACAGCTGCTGAATGCTAAATGTGCAATAATTTGCTATCAAGTCACCCTACCGAAAAAGCTGAACCTGGCCTTTTACCTCACATAGTTTCGCTTTCACTTATTTTCTGTAATTCTTTCAATGTAACCTCTGATTTAAACTCTTTTTGGGAAACCTATAATCTATCCTCGTTTATGGTCTAAAGCTGTGCCGCTAGCAGGAGAGAGCTGAGGGAAATTGTTAAAAACATGTAAAAGAACATAAAAAAAAGCATACTCCCTGTTTAGGGGTAAAAAGCATGATGCATTGTATCAGAGTGGCCAGGAAGCTGGGATAAGTGTAGCCTTGGGCATGCCTGCTTTAGTGCTGCAGTGTTCAACTCAGAACTAGGGACAGAATCTCAGCACACAAACGCTCACCTACACAAATTTAACTGAAACAATTTGCAGTAGACGTTATGTGAGGGATGGGCTAAGAGCGTGAGACAATTTATAGTGGGAGAGAGATAAAAACAAGAAAAAAAGTGTAAAGAAAAGACACAAAAAAACAGTTAACAAGGGAATTTTGCTCACGTACTGATGCATCAGTATTATAAATATAACAGTCCATACTCATACACTTTGTAGTGACATAAAGGACATATTTGTAGACAGTACTTTAGGTCAAGCAAGTGAAGCGTGCTTTCAAACTCACTTTGTGTGATGTCTGCACACTTTCCATTTAATGCAGTTCCTTCTATTTGACTATAGGCAGGCTATGATATGCAGAATAAATAGTACCCCTACATTTAGACCGATCTCTCGGTTTCAAATCAATGTCACAGTGTCAGAACTGATTTGAGCCTGTGCTTGCTGTGGAAAATTGAAGAGATATTACTCCCTGAATGATCCGTGTATTTATAATGTTGGTGTGCGCAAACACACACGGACAGATGTCGACATACTCAAGACATTTTAAGTAGTGCAAACACACACACGGTTTTCTCGAGCAACTTGCGAAGATGAGGTTTCTGCACTGGGAGCATGAGTGAAGAGTGTATGCAAGGGCAGTTCGACTTCTTCTGAGTGAAAATAGAGAACAAGTTGTCGTGGTGAGCAGCCAAAATTATTTAATTCAAAGCAGAGGTCAGCGGGCTGGCCAGTTAGAGAAGGCAGATATCTACAGAACTTATGTGAAAACAAGTTAAATCTTTAGTCCCTGAACTCTCAGAAAGCCAGAAAATAAACACACACTGTAGATACTTGAAAAAGAAGGTAATGGTATTATAGTTAAGTTTTCTTCCTTTGTGGTGCCTGAATATCTTAGAGGAGCACAAACACACGAAGGCCAAACAATTCAAGGTTTGCAATTTTCAAGGTTTAGAGTAAAAACACTGGCCAAGGTATTTTATTTGTGAAACAAGTCAACAGTATTTTTCCTGTTTGAAGTGCTATAAAGACTATTTACTGTGGAAATGCAGGTGACAGATAAACTGCTTGCTAACAAAAGAACAAAGTGGTCAGTCACTGCCTGCATCACAAAGGCATTGTGTTTCGTATTCAGAAATGGAACCAGCAGTATCACAGCATCTCTACTTCAAATTCAGTGCAGGTCCAGCAGAGATTAGAGGAAAAGGGGTAAATGTATACAGTGAATCTGTAATAATGTTACCCAACAATAGAAACGGGGCCACATCAAGTCCCCCGGTGGTTTGACAGACAAATACGCTTACTATCAACAGCACATCTAAAGTGAAGCTACGTATAAACATTGTTTTTATTCATGAACTTCTCTCCTTTGTCAGTGTCATGTCTTCTCCAGCCCTCATGTGTCCTTTGTTCCTCCCTCACCTTGACCACTCCCCTCTCTCTCTC
>JAUMTR010000015.1:6408614-6435703 GCA_032270685.1 Microctenopoma stevenorrisi
TTTAGCCTCGTAGTAAGAGTGATTTTCTGTTGCCTATTGTTTCCTGTTATGTTAAGTTGCAATAAAGTTCCTTTATTCAAACCCTCTCTTGCCTTCGGTGTGCATTTGGGTCCTCCATTTCGTGCGTGTAACTGACATCCTTTAGCTTTCTAGCACACACTTGTGCTCCTGAACTGATACATTCTGTGAATTGAGGTCAACATTTACTAAATTATAGGTCAACTCCCAAAAATAGGTTGTGCATTTTTACCGTGGGTCTGAAAAGAAGTCTCCGTATAGGCATGAGGAATGCACAGGCCCAGCTCGGTAAAAACATAAGTTTCACAAGGCTGTTAAATGTGCATGAATACATTTGTACTGTAAATTGACTAGAAACACTGAACTGTAAAAATTATAGACGGGTAGAGTGATAAAACTAAGTGGAATGGCTCTCCCCGCACCGGGGCTGGTCATTGATGTCATCCTAACTGTCATTTGACCATATATAATTTCTGTTATTCTATTAGCGAGCAGTTTACCCCTGCAAAGTGTGAAAGCGAACAATCATACAGTACCTTAGTAATTTTAGCTATTAGAAATGACATTTTAAAGAAGAGCAAGAGGACCACTCTTTCATATGGACTAATTGAAATAGTTTGGCTGAACTGCAGCACACTGGTACTGATGATTTACCTTTCCATATTTTCCCTCTGCTCACACTGTCCTCCTTTCTATATTGTTTCTACTGATGCTATTTTTCTGGCTCTTTTCCCCTTGTGTTGTCCATATTTCTGTGTTTATGCGTCTTGTAATTGCTGCTGCTTTTACTGCAGTGAAATAACCTTTTTAGGGAGAGAGGCTGAGGGCACATACGAACACAACTGAAGCAGAATCTAAAAGAAACAGACACGCACACACACACGGTTGGATGATGCGGTAGGTATCCCTTAAAAGCAGTGTTAAAAAGCACTCTAACAGACAAAACACTTAGTCCAATTTCAGATCAGTCACGACATCAAACAAACTACTCCCTCGCCATGTTGTAGTACTTAGAACTTTGTCTGCATATACAAACACTACATCATGTTACGACTCTCCAAACCTCCACCAGATGTACAGTATGTGGGTAGAATCATACTAAGTGTAGGTCAAAATGACAACTTTTTGTATTGTGCATTGTAGTGCAAAGTGCCTCTTATGTATCTGAATATACAACATGTGTGATTGTTAGCTTAGTGTTTCCCAGACTGCATCAGCAGTACCTGGCCGTCTGCAGGACCTGGCTGTTATCTAATATTTTTCCATGCAGAGTGGTAATCCCTTTAAGTAATCGCAGGCGAATGTACTTTGAAATATTCAGTAATGTACTTTGGTACATTACATGATCACCATGTCTTTGGTCCAGACATGGTGATCTCTGTATGTTCATACACGAGTCAGTGTAACAAACCACGATCTAGATTTTGATTAATTAAAATGCAAGTTGCAAAACTGCAGCTCAAGATTTAATCCCTAAACTGTTGTTTGTCTGAAATATGTTTTAAAAATCTGTGAATTTTACATTTACATGTTTTAGAAGTCACAGCATTTTAAACGAAGAAGAAATTACGCTTTATTCCTAAATCAGAAATCTAATTTAGATTCCAAGTTTTAGTGAAAGGTGAAAATCTCAAATAGCTGTGGCCTTTTTTGTAAAGAGTCAATGCCATATATTTGGCAAAACGTGTTTCTGACATGTCACCACATTAAATATAAAGGTAGAGGCTATGATTTCCATATTTAACAAAATTATTATGACAGTTCTATAAATTATTTTTACCTATGCTGAACAGGAAAAAATATAATCGCTTTAGTTTCCAATTTTCTTTGTGAACCAGAGGTGATGTGGGAAGGATTTATATAGGACGGTGAGACTTACTGGGAGATAAATACTAAGTACAACTAACAGGGAGACAAATACTGAATCCACATGAGAGGATGACTCAGTGCTTAATGGCACGCTGGGAATGAAGGAAGATACGGGGGATGAGGATGTGAAAATGGGAGAAGGACAAAAACTGAAGTACAGACACTGAAAGAGTCGGATAAAAAACAAATTCTAGGGAAGGATGTTTAAGGACACAAGACTGGTCCAGCAGGATGAACAAATAGAAGCAGAGGCAAATTGTAAACTCCCTACTGCTAAATTAATCTATATACAACAATAAGCTTGTCTGAATCCACGTCATGCCCCTTCTGAGTGCTTCCATATCAGAGGTGGAGGTCCTTTCTACCACTCCTTACGTACCCCTCCTCTTCCCCTCCACTCTTTTATCCATTCTCATGAAACATTCAGTGGGGCCAAATACAGTCTGTCATACTGCTGTATATTTATTAAAACCGATCCAGCCTCTGACAGAATCTATAAATAAGTCATTAAAGTGTCTAGAAACTCTGTTTGAAACCACACAAGTACAATAATGAAAATGTTTTTATAACTTTAACAGGACTTTCCTGCCCATAATAAAGAAAATACTTATGAGGGGAGAGAAATGCAAAACATTGTTGTTGCCATATGTTTGTGATTTTTTTTTTTAAATCGCTTTTAAAACAATTAAATATTAAGATATGAGAGTGAAACGATAAATGTAACATATGTGCCAGAAACTGTTAACCCGTACTTTTAGTAAAACTTAGTGACATGCTAAATTTAAATACCTTAGATACTTTAGATGTTTAAACTTTATTTTGAAGTTTTACTGTCATTTGTGGTGTTCATTTGCAAGAGAAAGCAGCTTCAAGTAAAATAAGCAGCTTCAAGTAAAATAAGCTTTTCCACACTTAGAAAAGTGCAAGACTTAGTGGGTGTTTGCATGTTTGGCCCCTTGTGCTTGGATTTTTTACATAAACTAGAAAATGGCTATTACCCAAGAAGAAGTGATACAGTATATGCCAAAACACGTACACATAGAACGATGACTCGCGTTAAGGCTCTGGCAGTGACAGACACGCTTGTGTCACTACCCTAATTGTTTTAAATATTTCTCACAACTGTGACATAAGCCACTGAAGCTCAGTCACCGGAGTTTAATTGAAAACATGAGAAATCTTGTTGTAATCGGAGCTAACAAGAGAAATGCCACCCTCCAACCTTCCCCACACTGCCTTCTGCTGTAGCGCATCAACATCTCGGGGCTGCATACACAAGTTTTGTTTATTTCCACTTGGCTCGTTTCTCTGTTGAAAGCGTGGAAAATTGTATCTGCAACAAATTTGGAACATTCTGCTGAGTAATTATGCCTGAAATGGGTGACGGCGAGCTTTAGTTGCCTGTGTGTGTTCTCCTCAGTGTGTGTGTGGGTCTGACTGATGCTCTCTGACAAATGGAACGTGCATTAGAAAAGACAGTTTCCTACCTCTGGGTGACGTGAAGACAATTTCCTTCTCTACTCGTAAAACTTCCCACTCTCACCCCTTAATTTTGTCTCCCTCCTTTTTCTCCTCTTTTCTCTAGGTGAAGTTATATGAGCACAATGTCATTATAGTGATAATGATTTAAAGAGGAGTTTAAATTGAAAGAAGTGAACGTATGAAAAAGAAATGTACAGAGAAAACTCAGGTAACAGGGAAAAGAGGGAGTATAAAAAGAACACATTTTTCTTGTGACTAATTTGATTTATTTTCTGCTATTTCCGTGTTTGGATTGTATTATCTCAGTATGTATGTCTAGAAATAAAGTATAATCCTCACTTTCCTCTAGAGGCAACAGGCTCATTAAACTCCTTTTATCATAACTATTATCATATACCATTTTCTTTGTCATATGTTAGTTTTATTTGCATCAGTGACTCTGGGACAAATGTTTAAACACAGATGGCAGAGTGTAAAAAATGGATTTAATCAATTTTAAATTTCAGTGACATTCCAAGACTCCCACTCCTGATATATGCAATGTATGGCAACCAACCTCCTTTACCTTGTTGTGGTGGCAAAAGGCTGTCAGAATTCAATTAACTGAATTAGTCATTGTCTGTGAAGGCTGTTTACGCAATCTGCCAGGGGCAATAAATTTCGTTTTGCTACTTCTGACAATACGGCATTTGTCTGTGATGTGTGAATGTTAACTTGACATGTCACATGTGTTACGGTTCCCCTCAAAAGAAAAAAGTGAAAAGTCGTCATACGTTGATGCAATATGTGGATAATTAGCATTATGTGTAAGAATGGGGGCTAGCTAGCAGGAAATTGTTAATGTTGCATGGAAATTAAAATTTTATTTGTGTCAACATCAGGAAAGATTAAATCATCTGTAACATAAAATAAATAAAATGACTGAAGTTCAACTAAAATTCAGCTGCCACTATTTATTATGAAACACTTTTTGGATTTGGGGAAGCTTCAAGAAATTTTTTTTGCACATAGACACATGTAACACTTACCAATAAAACATGAACACCCACCCACATACATAAATAAACATCACACATCACCAAAAACTCTCATTCACCCAGCCTACATATGAAATATCAACATACCTGTTTATCATTACTACCAGAGATGAATACAGTATTATATGGTAATCAATAAATATCCAGCGTCAAACACAGACCGCTTTTTCATTTAACACCAAATTACAACATAAGTCATCTCCAGGCTTTATAGCGTAACTGAACTCAGCGTTAGTTATTAAGCACTTGAAGAGCAGCCAAAGAAAACAGTACCTAACAGTATGCAATTATAATTTTTTTTTTCAAGCTAGATTGAAGGTCTGTTTGAGGGTAGTAATAAAAAAAAAAAAAAATAGAAAAATAAAAGGCCTTTTCCCCTCTGGCTTAGATCTTGGGGCATTGAGGAGCAGAGGGAGAGAGGTTCACTTGATGGAGAGCGAGAGGGTAGCGTCGAAGAAGCTCACAGAATACAACAGAATAGTTGTTGAATACCCAACAGTCCCACTTGAGCAAGCACTAGGCGACAGTGGAGAGGGAAAAACTCCCTTTCACGGAAGAAACCTCCAGCAGAACCAGGCTCAAGGTGGGCGGCCATCTGCCTCGACCGGTTGGGGGGAGAGTAAAGAGGAGAGAGAGAACAGTGGACAGCACAGACCACCACAACAAGGAGCAGCAGGCGATGCACCGGGCAGGCCGGCAGGACCAGCAACTCGCCCCGGTCCCGGGAAAACGTGCGACGCCGGTCCCCTGCGTCTCCAGCCCCACGCCCCACGCACCGACACCCAGACCCTCCCCACCAATCCGCACAGAAAGCGCAACACAGCTCAACTCCTCCACCAGCTCAAAGAGGAAGAACGGGCAAAGGCGAACCAGACCCTCCCCACAGCAGAAAAAGCACAGGTATCAATTGATGCTCTAGTCCACTAAGTGTCCCTCTAAGCGAAGACTGTTATTCAACAGCATGCGCAGTAGCAGGACCTCTTAATGGGCCTCAGCCATCACCAGGTCCAACCACTCAGTATGAGCTCACAGGACAGGTTGTGAATTCCAACCACACATGCTATACATCAAGACGATCAGCTCAGTCATGACTTGTCCACTTTTAAGATCTGTTGGCAGTTTGAGTTACCATGGGAACATAAAGAGCCATAAACCACACACGAGATGCTTTTCAGAACAGACTGTGAATTCCTATCAGACATGTTATACAATAAAATGATCAGCTCAGTCATGACTTGTCCACTTTTAAGATATGTTGGCTGTTTGAGTAACCATGGCAATGCAAGTCGCCAAAAATCACAAAAGATTAGCTTACAGGACAGACTGTAGATTCCTACCACACATAATATATATATATAAAGACAACTCTACTCGGTAAATGCTGCTTTCTGGTCGAGGAGATTGGTCTAAGGTTCAGCGGCGCACGATGGCAGGCACCTTCAGAGTTTCCCTAGGAACTTTCTAGTTTTATTATTGTTCTTTAGCACAGGCACGCCTCGCCTTTACATCCACCGTCACATCTCTTTTACTTCTGCTGATGCATCTCACTCATCTTCCCCTGCCAATCTGTAACCATCTCTGTCTCTCTCATGTCCTCTTTGTAACGCTCCCTCTGTAGTGTACGGCTCTTGTGGAGCTTAGAGGGAGATGACTGAATGTGAATTCCCAGAGCTAAAGGCACTGTGTGTGTGTATGCGCAAATGTCATTTGTGTCCTTCTGGCTCCTGATCACTGATGGTTATTAAGAGAGAATTAGGAGTCAGTGTCGGCCACGTGTGCATATATGCATCAAACAGTAACTACGTCTCTCTCTTAGTCTCACACAGGTCAGATTTATGGCTTATTTCACCTCCACCAGCTGGAGTAAAAAATAATTAGCCATGGATTGTTAATATTCCATACTCTAACTCATTTACATGCTCACCTCTGTGATAAATGACTTTGAGACACACTGCAGCAGGCGGGAACAGTGCAGTTCCTTTAGTATGGTGACACTTCACATCAGCTTGATAAAATGTTAAATGGGATATCTACAATTATACAGACTAAGAATAGACATTGACATGAATATAGGGACTTTTATACATGTAACAAATATATAACTTCAGCTGATGAGCTTTTTATCTACTGTGAATTTAAAATAATGTAAAAACAATGATGATGCGATAAAATGCTGCTATCAAATCCAATTTAGTGGCACAATTTAATATGGTTATGGCAGGATCATCTCAGCACATAATTGGTACCTTGTTAGTCATTTTGTGAGACAGCAGACCCACTTGCTGTAAAATCTAATTTTTTGAGGTTTGTGGGTAAATATGGTTCCAAGAGGAGGATACTGCTGCAGGTCACTGCTAGAGGTATGGTATTTAGGTAGCAGGTCTGTTCCCACAATTGCAATTTACAACTGTCCATCTGTGGATATTTAACTGCTCTCTCAAGGAGAGACAGCTAAAAGCAGCGCTGGACCTGATATGATGAGAGGAAATAGAAACGGAGTGCAGTGTATGGAAAAAAAGAAATTACAGTCTTGCAGGTGATGGCAGCATACTGGGAGACAGCCATAGTTCAGCCAAATCACGAACAGCTTACATTTGACTCTCCTGCAAACTAAGCACAACAGAGCAGTGCTTTCAATTTCAGCTTTGTCCATTGTGACTGAGAAACACCAAAAATCAGACATAGCTCTGATTAACTGTATTTTCAGCAACATCTTGAGACTCACATGGCTGCGTGACATAATGAGTCATTTAATTCACAAGTTTTATGTGACATCCTAGTGTAAAAGACTCACAGAGGTTCTGTCTCCCCACCCCACCGTTTCTCCTTGAAATTACATTTATATACACACACTAATTTGCAAGAGCAAAAACGTTTTGGACGTAACTTAATTGAGACCGAACTACATTTTCTGATAACATAATGAAGATATGCTCTTACGTTACTCTTTGGGCAGGTCGCCCATGTGGCCCATTTACAATTACACTGCCTCGTTTCTGCACTAACTGGTCATGAAATGTCGTCTGTACTTTAAGTCTCTGGTAGAGACAATGCACTTATAATACCACCAAACTATCATAACTATTAAACATTCAATGTGCAGGTGGAAAACGGAAGGGAACCCTGATTTAATGACTGTTTGAAACTCCTTCGGCAGCAATAAGTTTGAACAAGTACTTCTGGTAGCTGCAGATTAGGCTACACAACATTTATTATTTCTCACAGAAGTGCACCAGCTGTGCTATATTGTTGGGAGTTTGGGGGGGACTTGACGTAAATCACCCTCGTCGTTGCTGGGTTACGTTCTAGGATCCGACTGGATCACTAAAAAATATTTTCTTTATCAGAAGCAGCATCACCCTCTGTGTTTTGTTAAAAAGATTGAGGATAATATCCTCCATCTAAGTTGCTCCCTCTTATGGTTTAGTATTCAAGATTCAAAAACTTTATTCATCCTAAAAGGAAATTGTTTTGCCTTTCCACAGCTGCTTTCAGTACAAAATGAGAACCAGAACCAAAAAGAGCTCATCACCAACACAAATATTTGATACTCAAAACAGAAAACAAAAAAATACACAGAAGAAGATGAATTAAATAGATCAATATCAGTATCAGCCCGGAGAGGAAACCTTTACAGAGAGGGAGACGTTGTACAGTTTGATAGCTACAGGCAAAAAGGATTTCCTGTGGTGCTCTGTGAAGCACTTGACATTTATCAGTCTCTGGCTGAACGTGCTCCTCTGTCCAGCCAACACACTGTGGAGTGGGTGGGATGAATTGTCCAGGATCATTCTCCTCTCAGCTACAAGTACCGTGATGAATAAAAATGTATATACTGTCACTGCCACTACACTTTAGCAGTGTCATGTATCCCAAACATACAGATGTGTGTTGGATGTGCTTAAACATTAACATGTACAAGCATATTAAATATTACAGTTTTATTCCCACACATTTAGTTAACTACGTTTTGCTGTGACTGTCTTTGTCATTTGATTTAATTCTTCGGACTGATTACTAGTATATTATGTGTCATATAATATTGTGATCAGTCTATACTATACTAATACTAATGTCAGACATTTCTTAATGTTTTCAAAGTTATTATTTCTTCTTAATAGTTATTTATCTTTAGTCCTGTAAAGAGACATTTTGTAGCTTCCTTCGTGTGTTTGCTGAGGAACATCAAGCTGTTATTGAATTTAAAACTCCTTCACCATCCATCAAAATTGGGCAGACATACACTGACAATAAGAAAGTGGAGGAATATGAAACAGCGAGAGAGAGCAAGAGGGTGAGGGAGAGAGTGACAGAATATTGTAGAGAAGAATGAAAGACTAGGAAAGACAAGAAAGGGAAATAGCAATGCAAGCACCCAACAAAGAGAGACAGTGAGGATTAAAAATGGAATAACACATAAATATTGAAGGCAGATAAAACAATAAGAGAATGACAAGAACAATGAAAGAAATTTGATACACCGAGGCTGAAAAGAAGATAGCCAGAAAGTGCGAGTGGGAGGTAGCCTGCATGAGAAAATAAAGCATGGGAACAGTAAACGTGTCTTGAAAAGACTGTATATTTCTTCAGGCTAATCAATAAGTTATGTAAATCTGGTGACGCTCACAGTTACTGTACAGTACAGGTCACGAAAGAGGGATGCACGAGCTGGCCAAAAAGTAGTGTTGTAATGTTAGGCAAGTAAAGGAGTCATGTCAGCGAGGGCAGTGGGAATTAGTTAGTGAGCACCTACCATGTGGTGGACGGCTGTTTGTCACGGTTGGCTGCTCGTGACCAGCATTGATGCTCGCCTGCTCTCACTACCCACTGCTAGCAGAAGGGACACAATGTTGTCATGTGCCAACATATTGCATGTTGCTGCCGAAGTATAAGAACTGTTAATGCCATCTCTTGCTCCAGGATATAATATTAAAGTAAGGGAGGGGGAGTGGGAGTAAATAAGGCAAAGGGACAAGTTGGATAGGTGAAGAAGAAAGGGCATTAGGGTGAGGGGTATGGTTGTTGGAAAGACAGAAGGTGCGAGAAAGATAGCAGGGAGAGAAGAAGAGATAAGAGAGGATGGGATTGGGAAATGGAGAGAGGGAGAGATGGGTAGCGCTGTGACAGTATGTTGAATTATAAATGTGCTGAAAGCGAAGCATGGTCTCATACTCCAAGCTCGATCTGCCTGCAGTGTGGGTGGTTCATTGATGTGATGTGGCATGCAGGACACACTCATACACAAAGCTGTAATAAAACTATTACCAAGTGCTGAAATGGTTCCACACTGGGTGTAAATGGTTATCATCTTATGTGTATGTGAGCCTGTTTATCTCTGTGAGGGCTGACACTTTGCAGTGCAGCATGTGGTGATGATATTTTTGCTGGTCCTCACAACAAAGAATCTGAATGTAGAGTCAAGGCAGCAAAAAGTCCCAGAAATATTTGTGTAGAGAATTAAAAAAAGACCTTGTGTATGTCCAATCGATGTGTCAGTAGTGCACACTTTTCCCGTTACTCTTGGAAAGTCCTATAGAAAATCTGCAGTTAATTTTAAGCTTTAAAAAACTGTACAAATGTAGTCTGACAAAATGATCTTTCAAGGTCGACTATTCGTCTTCTGGAGCTCTTAACTAAATGAACCATTTACACTTTCAGACAGCATCATGTCACTGTTTTTAAGTTAATCACTTAGGAGGTTATGCATTTATTCATTTGAACTATCGTAGCAGATTTTGATGTTTCCCTCTTTTATAGTTTAGCCCAGAGGTTTCCAAACCAATTCTCAGCTCCCCCGCAGTCCTAGATCACTGCCCAAGAATAATTTATTAACCACAAATGAAGCATAATATGGCCATTGTAAAATAACTGTTAAGGGAAATCATATGTTACACTCAAAATAATAACGGTAATATTTTATAGTGTTTCTGCCTCCATGTTGTACCTACAGGTTAAAGCCATAACAACTGCAAAAGCTTTGCAAAATGCAAAAGGTCATTAATATGCTTAATGTTTTTTGAAGATTGGCAAAACATCGTAAATATCTGAACTCCTGGTCGGACAAATATGAGTCAGCCTTTAATAGCACGTAGGAGGCGAGTTATATACAACACCGGGTTTGACATTTTCATCTAAGCTGTTCATATGAAGAGAAAGTTTGTTATGCTGTAATGGATTTTTCTTCAGATCTTGGTCAATTAGAGAAGGGAGGGGAAGTAGAAAGGAGGATGGAGGAGCAGGAACAAACAGAGCGAGATAAAGGGAAAAATGAAAAAGAGACAAATGTGGACAAAGAGAAAGATTGGGAGAGGAGGGAGATAAACAAGACAGACAAGAGCGGAAAAATAGAGAAATGTAAACGGAGGTGCAAGAGACTGAGCAGGGCAACATGTTTCAATAGAGAGGTCAGCAGAAGCAGAAGTTAGGATGTCTGTGTTTGGGGCTTATTTAATCTGACCTAGACATCATTAATCACAGTGGGACCAGGTTGCACTGAATACAGCCAAGATAATGGGAAGATAATTCAGACAGGAAACAGAGGAGGAGATGTGCACTTTAATGATACTGCTGACTCACACTTTCTTACTAAAAAAAGGAAGTTCGCCATGTTCGCCACAAAAGCTGACAATATGTAAACACACACACACACACACTCTATGGTTGGCTGTTAAGACTCCAGCACACATGCTGCACACTGTGAACTTTCTTCTCTCACACACACAAGCACACACAGGATACACAGCAGGGTTGCTTTGCTGCAGTGTCTCCAGAGGGAGCAGAGCAGCAACTCCGGTGTAATTAGGTCTTGCTTGGTCAGGGATTTTATTGGAGACTGGGGACTTCTCCGGGGTAAAAACCATAACTTTTCACAGAATACAATTAGACAGAGAGGAGAAGCGTCATGACTGACATTAGCCATGAAAAGCATGTGTGAGGAATCTTCATAAAGTAACATGTGCATCAGATGATTTCAAAGTCAAATGCAAACACCAGCGACAAGCTATGCTTTCTGCATGCTGCTATAAAGAACATATGGAGTTGTGATGACATTTGTAGCACCATCCTCATTCTAGCAGCTCTGCTAGCATGCTCAGGGTTAATGTCTGACATGCTGAGGGTTTAGCAGATGTCGCCCTAGCTTTCTGCTAGATGCTGCTGAGGCTCACAGGAATATTTCTGCAGGTACATTATAATTAGTGATCATCCACGATATTGGATACATTTCAGCTTCAACTTGATGGTGCTAAGCGAAAGGTCAGGGGATAATAAAGTCATTAGATTTCCTCCTGAAGAGGCAGGTTATGAATGTCAATCTGTCAACCAAACAGTTCGCAGAATTTCACTCAAATCCCATAAATATCAAAATCATGATGGCGTCAGTGGAATCACTCATCATGTAATATGTAAGATTTGAGATATATGACTTTGGAACATGCTCAACAAGTGTAGTGTCCTTAATTAATGCATTGCAGAAATCATCTGTATAGAATATTAAAAGCTACAGTGAGAAATAAACGTGAAATGCAGAGAGTTTACTGGCCTAAAGTCATATTGACACAAGGACACTGTAAGCTACATCAGGGCACAGCAGCCTAACAAAACCACGTTGGATTATTTTGCAGTCTTATAATTTCTCTGTCATGTGATTAATTGCTGGATTGTATTTTCTGCACAAATGACAAATCTTAAGGCAAAGATTGATTTGTTTCCCTTTTACTGGTTCAGATCACATTGATTTGGAGGCACATTTCAGGGAAAGCGTGACAATTGAAGGACAGTCTAATAACGAGGTGAGGAAAAATGCACTGTTGGAGAATTTGGACAAAACCTGTTATGATTCAAAATCGAATTCAAGTCAAGTTCAGTGCTCGGAGCTCTAGCGTGGGACGACATTGAAAAATAACGCACATCTGTTAATTAAATAATGTCCTTTTAGAGAATGCACGACTGGCAGTAGGACTAAGTCATTAAGTTCATAATGAGTCAGACGGGAGGGAGAGGTGAACTTTTATTTCCCAGACAGAGCTGGCTACAGAAGCTCTGTCAATTAAATGTGACACCTGGCTCTGGGAGACTCTAGTAGCACTGTGTCGTTTCAACTTAGATAAACCGAAGGAAACTGCTTCATATGCAACGGAGTAGTGGTTTCATTATTTCATGTGCTGACCTAAAAAAATGAACTGGAAGTCATTGTTGCCAGGTCAGATTCTGGTCATTATGGAATCTGTAATTATTATTAAACAAGAGAATCATGTCGTTGCTGTAAATTATAAAGGAATAAATCTCATCCTCAGCACTTACCCACACATTGATTTGATAAATAATAAATATATAATAATTAATCATATTGGTGGGGTGAGTTTGATCACAAACCACGATCCGTGTTCCTATAAAGAACCCGTTCCATATTGTTGCACGGATGAAGAGTAAGCTCAGCAGAGAATATTGTAGCTGCATAATTAACATATGTGGTTAAATGACCCACTGAGTTTCACTGCCTGTGGAATCTCTTCACCAAAAACTTTCTCTGCGGATGTTCTTTAAACATAAAGTCAGGAATTAAAGTTATAGTCTCAGCATTGTATTGCATCAGCTTGCTGCAATAGGTCTACACGCGGCTTTTAGACTCATTCTCTGAGTTGTTTCCCCCTGAATCTCAACAAAGGAAAAGAAAATGCATTGAAAATCATTAGATCCCCAGTGTTTAAGAGTAGATATCTACAACCTCTGCTAAACTGCACGTAAACATTAAATACGTTTATGGGTGATCCTAGATTGACTCAGTCCAAAATTAGATTTTCTGTATCAAGATAAGACCGGAGAAGGTACAATTCCTTATAATAAGCACAACAGTGTTTTATGCCAAGTCTGTTTCTTAAACTTGCTGACAGTAACTTGCTTCATGCAGCCCAAAGACTGCTTCTTTAGATTACTTTCTTTATCGAACTACCTGGTCTCCTTCAGTGTTTTATGCAGCCCTGAGAATCTGACACCTTGCAATGTTGTCACAGTATTCACAGTCGAATACAAGCACTCACCTCCCCTCCCTAACACTCCACTGCTCCGCATGTGTTCCTTCTTCCCGTCCTTTTTTTTTCCCTCCCACATGTTTCTCAGACACACACGCTGACAGATTTGCTCCTTTTATCTATGTGTGCGTGTGTCTGTCTCTGTGGATGGTTCTAGCCAGTAATGGGATTGGGCAGATTATGCTGCAGCCATTGTTGTAATGTCCATGTTTTACAAATCTCTCCCTCTTCAGAAACTCTAATGCCAGCTGCCTCACAGAGGACATGAGATGATGCAGCTGTTACAGTCTCTCTCTTCTTCACTCCTCTGTTCTATTTTGCCATTTGTTAAGTTTTTTTTTGCAGACTTCAAAGTCCAAACATTCTAATCGAGTTAAAATCTGCTTCACAGATCACTGCGCAAGCTGGTGAAAGGCTGATAGCTTTCCAGCTACCAAATAGGAAAAAGGACAGCCACTCATGCATTTTTCAGAGGCCATTCTTCTGCTGTTGATATACCACAGGACCGCGGCCACACTGTTGTAACTGCACTCGAGTGAAAAGCAGTTGGAGTTGGAATGTAATATGCAGTCCAGTGGAGGTTAATGAGGGTCTATTCACACTGCAGCACTAATGCTGCTGCCAAGTTAATAATTACTGGGATATTTCATTTTTTAGAACATATTCATCCGCTTGTGCTCGTATCTCTGTAGGAGTTCAGGAGCCGTCAAACTCCTACAGTTGCTAATCTGGAGAACCGCTGTCAGATCTGGCATTCAGACAGTTCCAGCTATCCATAGCAGCAAACAGCAAAAACAGTTTAATTTAAGCATTCATTATGCTTCAGAGTGAGGTTGAAAAATCAACCATGCTGAAAACATTTCTTTCTTTTTTTTTTTTTTCATTCCCACACAGGAGGAAGACATTTACCAACTCATAATTCCTCACTGAACTCATGACTGAATGTATTCTTAGTGGCTCAATATTTCAAAATAACACAAAATAATGGAAAATGTATTGATGATATGCAGTGAGATGACATAGCCATTGTCTGTGTGTGTGTGTGAGATAAGGTCACATTCTGTCTGCCTAACACGTCTCTTTAGCACACGATAAAATGTTAAGGTTCCGACACACACACACACACCCAATGAACTCTCCCTAACTGTTCTTCCCATTATCTGAGCTAGCAGTCTGCCCGAAGCATTATTAATGATGCATCCTCTATATTATACATGATAACTGACATACTGAGGCTATTTCTACTCTCTAAACTCTGCTTGCATTTTCTCACCACATCTCATGCCAAGTGCCTCGCTCTCAGATTGCGACTTTGAGATTTCTGTTTTGAGACACATTATGAAAATCACAGATGCTCTGTCACACACGGGCATGCACACACAGCATTGTACATCTCCAGTCTTCCAGATAGAAACCTCTGATGGCTGAATGACTGAGTATAAAGCACCACACATCTGCTCTGTTTCACAGTCTCAGCTGGATGTGGAGCGCTTGTGCATGAAGACATTAACACAGCTTGTCCTTCTCGGGGTAAATTACTACCTGTGCACGCGCAAAACACATCCGCTCCCCCCTCCTGCAGACACGCACATCTGCATGAACACGAACTGTTTTCAGGAAAAAAAACTGTATCACAGTGGGGGATTCCTGCTGACTCACATCATCTCATCTGTGTATTTACACTGTGGAATTTTTAGGTTGTACATTTACTCTATGTTGTAACCTTGTTAGAACAACATTTTCATAAAGAATACAAATATTTGTCCTTCTGCGTAGTGGATACTGGGCATCTGTCAGGTGTGAGCGCTCTACTGTAAGTGTGGACTTTTTTCCTCCTGCGAGCACATTCCCTATGCTCTCGCTGTAAATCTAAGTGTATTTGTGTTTGCCAAGCTGACAGTCTCTGTTTCAGAAAGAGAAGAGTGTAAACAGGATTTCAAAACTGCAATAATCCTGCCGGAAAACTCAAAATATTTTCTAACAGGTACGTTTAAATATATGGTCATGTTGCAGTTTAAATGTAAGCCTTTCTAAAAACTCACACCCTCACCTCCATCTCCAGGACCCATAAATGGGAGAAAAACTACTAATGAAAGCTGTTGGCTACGTATCAAACATTTTTTTCTCACATTTAAAGTTCACATAATTAGTTTTAAAACTCGGGATCATCTTGGAAATAGACAGAATTTAACATGCACATACGTCAGCAATATCATAAACATTTCTCACCAGCTTCTTTTCAAATGAATACACTGCTTGTGTTCAATTGTAAACTTGTAAACCTAAATAAAACATGCACTATGTGTGGAGTACACACTGGCACAGTTGTCTTTAGCCAGAATTATCGATGTGGCAGTCTGCTTGACCCTCCCTGTACTATACTCTCACAAATGCTTTTAGTTATATTTCATGAGCGGTTGGTTCCTTCTCCTGTGCAGCCTTTTGCAGGCTCAGTGCTACTTAATGTTAAAAGTGCTGTACAACACATGGAGCTGTACCACAAATCCTGTTCTGTCTGGACAAAATCCTCCTGGATCTCCCGCTGCATTGCACTTGTCACTGTCGGTTTTCTGAAAATCTTCAACATTTTTCAGTGATTAACTACAGTCTAGTCTCTCTTTTCTCTCTGGTTGATCCTTGAAGAACCCTGTGTCCATAAGGAGACGTCACAGTCATCACGTTAGTTACACAGAGCAATCAATTCATGTAAAATGTCTCCGGACCCTGGCGAAGTGTTGTCATTTGCATAACATGTGGTGGTATTTTATGGTATAATGCAGTCTAACAAGTGAAACCACCTATGTCATTATAATTCAACGCATGTTTCAACTGATTAGGGCAGTTTACACAACACACACAGACACACACACACACACACACAGTATGTGAATCCGCCTTGTTGCATTTCTGTGGCAAAATGTTTGCCCCCCCCCAGGTTCTTTGTCTTGTTCATTAGCTCATGTTATCTCATTATCTCTGTCCTAAGCCAGTCAATGAGCATCTCTCTCACTGGACCACCAGTCTCCAAGTCAACACCATTAGATACTGAATCAGTCACTGCCAGCCGCTATGACACTAACAATCTGCTCTCCGCGTGTCAGTCACGAATTGAGTATTGTTAGCGATATATCTGGGTGTGTATGGGTGTAATAGGTTGTTTTTAACAGGGCTAAACGATTAATTGGATTTGTGACACTATCGCAATGAGATAAAACTTTCTTTTCTAATCACAGAGGCTGCAATTACACTATGGTCAGCTGACACATACAGTATGTAGGCGTAGAGCAATCAGCATTAATTTTGTACACTATGCTGACCTATTGTACAATTGCCTCAGGTTCCACAAAACCTGACACTAATAAAACTTTAGTGTCAATTTTAATGATAATTGTGTGGAACTATTTTGGCATTAAAGAGTAAAACGGTGTATAACCTTTAACTTGTATGCTTGGCTAAAATACCTACCGCCAGTGTGTCAGGGAAGGCAAATTCTGGCCAACAGGAATCACTGAGCCTAATTTTTAGAGCATAACTAATAAACAGCCTTTTTTTTTCTTTTTTAAATGTCTGTGATAACAACGCTATCCATGACAAATTAGCAAGAGGAGTTTTCCCCGCACTCTAACGTGCCTGTAGGTTACGTGTTTGCTGCTCAAAATGTCAAACAGCAGCTTAGATCAGCTCTCTCGAAAGTCAGGCGCCTTCTCCAGCCTTATCAGAGTCTCATGGTGCAATAATTAAGTCTTCAACCTCAAAGCTCACTGCCTTCTGTATTAATGTTTACAACAGGCTCACTTGTCGGTGCTTTGTGTTGTCATGAGAATTATTCAGTTTACAACAGTGGAAGTTCACAAATCAGTCAACGTACTACTTTGATGTAAGTTGGCAAATAAAAATAGGTAATTCATACAAATTCTTACATTGCCTAAAATCATCATAACATATAGTATATAGTCTGCAGGAAGCAACACTTCATGTCTAATCTATCTACTATTTTATTAGTCAAATTTAGTGCGTGTGTTTATTGAATAATACAAAAGTTAGTGGTCTTACTTTGATAAATTATCACCTTATAAATCAACCACAATATTAGATCATTATTATTATATTTAGAAAGAAACATTTTATTAGATTACTTTATCTAATTTATTAAAATTGTTTTGCCATAGTGTTTAATACTTCATGTTTGCCCTTGCTGAATAAGTGGTAATGCATTCTGAAAGGCATGACCTTTCAGAATGCCGACTTAACTCAGCTGATGAAGCATAAAAAGCCCAATAAAGATGAGTTCAAACACACAGTAATGCTCCAACGTTAGTTCCACTCTCTTTTAATTCTTTTGTGTGTGAAAACAAACATCACCAGATTGTAGTGAGTCTCAACAACACACAACATCGTTTACAGCTACGTGCTGCTAACCATCAGCCTTTGCATAATTGACCATCAGCAGATGTTTAGACCTTTATAAAATCAGAGGTTTTGTTGTTTGGTTGCCAGTCTAGAGAAGTTGTGTGTGTGTTAATGGCCAAGTCAACCTAAGGAGAGCCATAGATAGGCCAATGTCCAAAAATCTCAATCATCTGAGACACTTCTGTGAAGGAGAATGTGTTGATATATATATATATATATATATATATGTTTTAAGTTTGATAGGTGGATGAACATTTTGGTGCATTCTCCTCACATTTAGTAATAAAAACTAAACTTATTCTAAACACTTATGATCCCAATTCTAGCCAGGAGAGAATGGATTGCAGGACACCGGTCTGTTAAAGTTCAAAAGTAACTCCTCATTTTGCTTCAATCTTGGACTGACTGTGACCCGGTGCCGTGTGATTGGTCATTTCAAGCAGCGCACTGCAGAAAGACCACCTCAGACAAATTGATTTTTTTTGTTCACCTAGCTTACCCTCACTTCACTGATTTCTGGTCCCATTGTGAGCAGCTGCATCATGGTTCAGTCCCCCGAGATGGATAACCAATCTGTCTTTAGAGTTCAGTAAACGTGGCTTTTGAAAACAGCTTTGGGCCCCTGTGGCTGGCTGAGGCACTCCACGTTGTGTTGGGTACTGATGAAGGCTTGGTGTTTACAGATAGGTGTGTTTTTGTAGGAGATGGGATGAGGGCTCCAGCTATTGTATGCACCACATGGTGGTATTTGATAGTGTTTTCATGACTAAATAACATATCATTATTAGTCTATCTGCATGGATCTCATTCCCACCATGTGTGTGGTGCTTGGTCCAGGAGAGAGAATGGATGCCCCTGTCAGCACTGATAGGCAGAATCATGTCCAAATGTCAGGTAGGCAGCAGAAACATCCAGTGTTAAATGTGTGTGTCTCTACAATGTCACAGCCCTGGGATTGACGGGACAGCAGACTGTGTCATCAAAATGTCTAAGGGAATGCCTTTCCTTGTCTTTTTCTCTCTTTGCCCTCATTCTCCCCTTTATTCTTTTCCCGCGTGTATCAACATAAGTTAGATTGAAATGAGTCGCAGCTACTCCTTTTTGAACTCTTCTCAACGAAAAAGCAACTGGAGTGGTGATCTTCTCTTTCTGCTATGTCTCACCATCTGACAGTGATCGCGCTCACGACCTGTACATGTGGACAGTGTAGCGGAAGACAGGGAGACACAATCAGCTTGACACACAGACAGGAAGATAATGAGACTAGATAAAAGCAGATGACTAACTGTCAGCATCCACTTACCGACACACACACACACAAGACAATGAATGATTCATTCCAATCAGGTGATAATGGCTGACAGGTATTTGTACAGTTTTAGTTTCTCGCTCCTTGTTTTCTGAACATTTGCTTGTACCCTAAGCATCTTCTTGCGCTCTAGGAATAAAGTACAATTTGGCAGCTATATGCTAGCAGAAATATTGTGTTGGACCAACTAAACAAAAGGTGATAGTCATACACCCACATGCTTATACTGCCAAATTACATACATTGAGTCTGTCTGTCATTTTATTCATGAGACTGGGTCCTATTACAGTTGCACACAATAGTGCCAGCAAGCCAACTGTCAAGATACTGTTTCTACACTAGCACAAAAACAACTCATGTTCGACTGTGGAAACCACAGAAAACATTTAACCGCGTGTTGCCCCACATATCATGCCATGCCTCCTGCATGCTCTATGCTGGGACCACCCCTCGGCAAGACTCAAGTCCACCGGTGTGAACGCGTCTGATACATACAAACTCCTGTTGTGCGCTCTGGATGATGTCTGGACTGGAGTTCGTATGTGAAAACAGCTCGTGAGCACAGCCCTATTCATGCTGAATCATCACAGGAACAGATTCAATTATTATTTTCATTTAGGCACAAAGACCTGTCTGGCCTGAGGATGATCTCAGCTGTGTCTGGGAACTCAAGTTGCCTCTTTAGATCAACCTTCAACTGCCAGTTGGTTTCAAGATGTTTATCCTCACAAGTCTCTGTTACGGACCCTTTTTCTGTCACGGTGGGCTGGTGTTTCTATCACAGCCCGATGAAATTGTGGAGGGCATCATAAACAAGCTGGATCGGGAACTTGATCTGACTTATGACTAAGTAATACATGATAAATGGCTCTGCTGGCACCTGCTTCCACCACCCCTCGTAGAATGTTTACCTTGACTATACCATGGCTCCTCTTTCCCATCAAATAGCACGGTCTCACTACCAAATTCACTGTTACCAGGTGTATGTGCACAAATATTTCATAACTGCCAAGAATAGCCCCACAGTAACCACTATAACAAACAAGAAGACCCTGATCTTTCCCTTTGAGAATTTTTTAATCTTCACAAGCATGTGAAAAAGGATCTGGCGAATGAACATAGATTTTAGATGCATAGGCTACATAGGCTGCAGCTTTGAGCTACATGGATAAATAACATTTGATTTTTATTTAAATTATTTTTACATATATTTCAACAGAAGCAGTAAACAGGACAGCTCCTTCTCCAAACTCATCGTCATCAAGAAAAGACGGTGGTCATCAAGTACGACAAGTGTTTCTTAACCTTCCTGAGTCACAACCCCCAATATACCCCAAACATTTGTTGGTATTTCCACCAAATATTTCTGCAATATACAAAGTGTTTGTTGCCTACGAGGATTCACCTGCCACACATATCAACTCAACCATTACAAAAACCAGAGCATCGTATTACTACAGTGATAAAATCACGAGTCGTTTTTGTTTATTGTTAATCAGCAGCAGCACAGTCTTATAAGCAAAAGATGTTTTTTTTGGTTTAGGGTGACAATTAGGGTCCCAAATAACTGTTCCGAACCTATATGTAAGCGTTATGCGTGTAAAAAAATATGAATCTTTTTCTTATCGCAAGGTCAGCACACTTGGCACAATAACTGCTGTGGTCCCTGACAGTTACAGAGAGTGAGTACACAGCTATCAACGTGTTGGCCTTGTGTAGGCTCGGGCCCAACAAATCATCCCATGCTGTATTCAACTAAAAACCTGGAATGGGATGTGTCCATCTGGACTGCACCACCTCTATAACAGTGCTATACTGTCTCTTTCTCTCTGTACCCCCCCTGTATGGTTAGTTAGTGTACAATGTGATTTACAGGGATAAAACAACACTGTAGATACTTAAAACAAAGAAGAGATGCTTATTGCTTTTCTAATAATGTAATGCTTATGCACACAACACTTTGTGAGCAGTAGCTGAGCAACACTATAAAATGGAAAAGTATTAACATAAAACTAAATAACCACCCAGCATACTAAAAGTATTTTTTTGACATTATATGCTGCAAGGCTTTTTACTACTCCTGCCCACTAGGGGTGCCACAAAGTCATCATTTCTGACAGCTCCAGTTTCAAAGTGAATTCTGCAGTCTCCTTCTCTTCAACTGCTAAATGATTCATTTCATTCAATTAATAAAGAAGTGCTAAGAACTTAGCTGCTTTTTTGCCTCGTGTCTGGCCTAAAGCTCTATCTTTCATTCTCAAACCATTTACTAAGCCACTGAGATCACTCCCTCTGCAGACATTGTACGGTGTTAATGAGCAGTTGGTGGTGAAGGCAACCTTGGCTTCACACAGTGGAGGCGTCGGTTCTTTTCTCCTTTCTATTTAAAGGAAAACACTACTCAGCTATTTCCCCCCTCGTGCACCTCTGCCTGTGCTGAATCTGGATCCGCTCTGAACACCTGTTACTTATTTTCTCAGACCCCCTCTCGCTCTGTGTGTGTGTGTGTGTGTGTGTATATACTGTGCATCTCTGTTGTTGCAGTGATTGTGTTCATTGCACTTGCACAGTTATGAATGCTGGTAGTGCTGAGTGCATGCGAGTGTGTGTTTGTGTGTGCAGTCAAGTATGAAATGCGATGAGACGGGGTAATTTATTCTGTCTTACTGGATCGCAGCAATGCAGTTTCAGATGTGACAGTGTGTGTATGTGTGTGTGTGTGTGTGTGTGTGAGACAGCTGGTGTAATAAGAACATACCAAAGTACTATAAAGGAACCCTCTCTCTCTCTCTCCAACTCATATTTCTTTGTTATCTCTCTTGCTCTCTGTGTCCTCTTCAGCCCCTTTTTTCCCATTTACACTCCGTCCCACTCATCCTGCTTCACAAACTTAAGTTTTATTCTCATTTGCTTTACATCTATTGTAAAATAAGCGAAGGTCTAGAAGTACCGAACTAGAAGTAGAACAATTGAGTCATGACAAGAATGACCATGACACTTTTGGTCACTATAATGTTTATGTTTTCTCATCTCTAATCACACAGGTATCAGATTTTGTCTCTCCCTGTTGTCGTCTTTTTTTAACCTTTTAATTTTATGAGCATTTATCAAAAACAATACTTATAATTACTAGAAACTGTAGAATTCTTTATGACTTACCTCCCTCCATGCTTGTTATTACTTTTTATCCTCTTACATTCTCCCTCCTTTTTGTCTTTTGTCTCCCTTTTCTTTCTCCTCTACGTCTTGATCTTTACCTTTATTTCTCCATCTGTCTCCCTCGAGGGTTCTGCTAATTCTACACAATTAAGTGACAGTGATGGTGAATTATGGGGAAATAAAATAAGTTATCTCATATATAGTTTGGGTGTCCCCAAAATCTGCGGATGTCCAGAAAGTTTCTTGGCTAAGAGTAGACAGTAAGAAGTTGGAAGACACTTTTAAGACACATCAAACTTCAGGAAATTAAAGAAAAATGTAAATCTGTAAAATTCTAATAATTCTGATACGTACTTAAAATACAGAACGTAGATATAATTAGAACAATGATGTAATTAGAACAACTATGATCCAAACATAAGAGGTTTGCATTTATGAATGTTTGATTATAAAAGGGTTAAAATAATAATAATAAAAAATATTCATGTGCACATAAATGTGGAAGCTATATACTGTTATTTTTTAATTTCAGTTTTAGCCACTTGGTTTACTTTCTTAGTCTGTCTTTAATTTTGACATGTTTTGTATTTCCTTTAATTACGCTATGCATGCAATTAAAGGCTTACCCACAATCCATTCAGATGCATTAAAACAATTCTGCAAAGAAGAGTGGGCCAAAATTCCTCCACAGCAATATGAAAGACTCCTTGCCAGTTATTGCAAATGCCTGATTGCAGTTGTTGCCACCAGCAGCAGCACAACCAGTTTTTAGGTTTAAGGTGCAATTACTTTTTAACATAGGGCCAGAAGGTTTGGACGGCTTCTTTCCCTTAATTATTGAAAAATGCAAGTAAAAATGCATTTTTTATTCATTTATCTTTGTGTAATAGTATAATTTGTTTGATGGTGTGAATCATTTATGTGTAACAAATATGTAAAACAACAGCAGCCTGTTAACTCAGCGGTTAAAGCAGAGGGCTGGGATGCAGAGATAGCAGGATCAATTCCCAACTGCGGCACCCAGCCCATCCCCCTTACCAGATGTGTCTTTGAGTGAGATGGGACGAATGCAGAAGACAAATTTCGTTGTATGTCAATGTATTCAATGACAATAAAGCTGATTCTTCTCTAAACAAAAAATAAAAAGTGATTTATTGATCCAAGCTTCTACGTCTGACTTGAAAGGTGCACAAGCCCAAATGGGCCCAGACTTCGAATATGCCTTTAGGGATCCATGTCCAGCATACAAAATACATAAACACACACATGTGCAGTTTTCCCTTCATTTTCACCTACTGCAGAGTGATCTGGAACAAAAACATTCAATCAATGCCATCATCAGATTGGTGTGGAGCGGTTTTGGAGGGGTGGTGTTTGTGCAGGTGCAGTGAAAAGAACAGATCAGGTGTATGGAGAAATAGCACTGCTATACTGTAGAAGAATCCAGTAAATATTAAGGAGGGCACTCTGCAGACACTGATCACAATACATAGAAAAGTACTATGATGATATGTATTTCAAATACATACTATACACAGTCAACTGTGCAATAACCTACAAAATGCCATCAAAACACCTAACGTCTTAAAAAATGTAAACACATCTGCTGCTGAAGAAATTACCATTGTTTAAGCTTTGACACAGGGATTTATCCCAGTGGGAAAACACAGCGGAAGAAGAAAAGAGGAATAAATCAAAGCTTGAACACAGGTGCCTTAGCACCAAAAAGAGCCAATACAGCAGAAGAAACCTAGACCACTTTCAGGAGAGAGGCAAGAGAGAAAGAGTAGCAACATGTTAGCAGTTGTCATGTAAACCGAACAAAGCAAAATTACTGTAAAGAGACCATGCTGACAAACAAACAAACACACTATACACTATTATTTATGAAACTGAGTCCCTAACCTCAACACAAACATGCATGGTCTCATGTAACCCACAGCATTTTTGACCTGGCCTTTACACAAGTGTCCCAAGAGCACCTCACAGTGGGCTAAAGTTTATGCCATGCATCACAGTGGCCTACAACACCACAGAAATGAGCTTATTTCATCATCACTAATGCAAAAGCTCAAAAGTATTAACTCAAGAGTTGTTTGAGATTCTGTCTGCATGGTGGCTCCAAGTCTGTGCACATGTTTGTGTCATTATCGGCAGTAGGATCGTGTGATCACGTGGGTCAAAAGGTTACTACCAAATCTCACCGTTTGTGTTAAATATGCAGTATATTTGGAAACTTAGTGATTGAAGTGTTTATCTATCTATTTATCTGGCATGGGAGTTTTACAGCAATGGGAAAGTCTGCAACAATATAGGCTTTGCACTGGTCAGTATAATAATTTCGCTTCCGTTGTGTCACAGCCACACTGCTATATACATCTGGCAATATAATATATATGACGATACAAGGGTTATGATTCTAAATATCCTGAAAGGAAGGTGCAATTTTCTACAAACTTATTATAGGAAGCCTTTTGGAGTATAAAAAATTGCATCAAATATGAGCCAAAAAGTTTACTTTCTTCAAGACGGATATCTAGCAGGCACTTTAAAGACTTTAAATACTACAGAAAATTAACAACAGCTGGCTGTCGCAAATACCTGTATGTAAATCATTATTTTAAATCAATTAAAAATATTGTATTTTTGAGTATTACAAAATGTACGGCCTCCACACTCAAGTGTACTGATAATTACTCACAACACTATTAGAAACGCCCACAATCCTCTGTGACTCCATCACTCAGTGCTTTGTGCCAGTCAGTAAAGGTGTCTTTTGGTCAGTCAATAGCCACCTGCTAATCATGGCAAATACTGTTTGCCATGTGTAGTATATACACTATATATGTGTGTGTGTGTGTGTGTATATATATATATATATATATATATATATATATATATAGTTAGTAAAGAACACGTTATCAAACTGCATTAGATAATTAGTACACGTGCTTTTAAACTCTACCCACAGTGCACATCTTCAATGGCAATTAACCTTAAATTGATGCTTGGGGAAAGTGCTACTTGTGGCTCTCAAAAACTGTTGTGAAGCAATTAGCCAGAATTGCTCATTTTTCTTACTATGTTGCTCCTTTGTTAAAAGTTTCAGTGTTTGCAGCCAACTCACATTAACACCAGGCACCAGGGCAAAAGGGGAGTCGCAGCATAAATAATAATAATACTTCAGTTATTAATCATCCAATCTTATTTCCATGTAGTCATAACGGTGGCGAGTGGCGGATATCCAGAATGATTCACGGTGTCTCTGTTGACAGCTGTGGCAGTCTAGATTCACCATCCAGTCACAAACTCTGACATAATGGTTGGCTGGGACACGTTTTAGCCAGCAGAAAATTATTTGACTGGCAGTAACAGTGTTTATGTAGAGCAAACAAAAGTGTAGTTTCATTACGGCTAGCAAAGACAACAGGGTCATTGGCAGGAGTTTTACATTTTCTTATGCTTAAGAAAAAACGAAGAAGCTGTTGACTGACAAGTAAAGCAAGCAATATTATAACTCAACGTTTTGTTTGCTATATCGTTCAGCTCTGTAACTTTATTTATGAAGTATGGTTCAGACAGGCTTTCTGCTGAATAATAATTCAGGAGCTCATGTTGCATATAGGATAGAAGGCAAGAGTCAAATCAGCATGACACATGTTTTGATATCAAAAAGTTCTCTCAGGCAGAAACCGTCTAAGTTCTAAACTCACTCTCACATCTGTCAGCTTGAAGCTTTTTTTGTTCTAGTGTGCCCACACACACATACACGTGCGCACACGCAGGACAAAAGAGTTCATCTAAGAATGCATCTAAAGCAATAAAGATGGGTCTGTTCTGCTGTATCAGCCTGCCCATCATGGTTAACAAACTAGGCCCTGATACAGGACAGAATATCAGTCTATGAGCACAGACACAGCAATCAAATGTCACTGGCATGTATGGATCATCCCACATACTGTAGGGGTTAGCTCGTTGACTAACATAGCATTATTCACAGAAACACTTCGTCTTCTCCAACGGATAAAACACGTGGTAAACACAGTCAGTCAGCAAGCAGGTGCTTGATTCATAAAAAGAAAACTCACCAGAATCCGTTGGAATGAGGAACAGATGGTCCAAATTCAACATCTTCTAACATTTATTCAAATCCATAAGAGTCCTAAGAGTTCACCAGCTGGCTAAAACTGAACCTTACTAACTTCATCATCAGGGTAAGTCCACAGTAAACACCTCCAAACCCTGACGCCCAGGCATCTGGTAACGTTTCTCCTCTGCCCCCCTGGCCGGACACTGTGCTGAAAGTGTCCTCACTGCGGTGGCAGGTCATGGAAGAGCTGAATGTCTGTTCCTTCAATTGCGCCTGTGTTTCCTTCACTTGACTTCTTACTTCGTGACCCCTGGAGCTTATCACGGCGGGATATTTGACACACATTGCTCGAATTTGCTGGTTTTAGGTTAGTTATACCCATGTCCAAATTATAACAAGAATGCATACTAACCAATGTGTTTCTCCAACTAAACTCTGGTATCCCTGTTCCTAGAGCGACCCTGCCCATCCTGGATCAGGTGTGTTCAGTCAATCAGAAGGTGGAAGCTACCAACTCTACCATAAATAATAAAATGATGTTTTCTGGATTTCTGGATCATGTACACCACCACAATGAATTTGAAATAAAAGGCTCATGATGTTAGCACTAACTCCGAGGGGCCGGGGCCCCTGGGGTGGATGAGGTCTATCCAGGTTTCCTTAAAGCTCTGGATGTTGTGGGGCTG
>JAUMTR010000015.1:6435803-6451143 GCA_032270685.1 Microctenopoma stevenorrisi
TTCCCTACTTAGGCTACTGCCCCCGCGACCCGATCCCGGACCAAGCGGAAGATAATGGATGGATGGATGGATGGATGATTAGCACTATCCGGACATACAGCTTTAATTCTTGTTCTTTAACTGTATCTGTATCTCTGCGATACTCATGGACAGACGCAAGGCATTAAACTCCCTGCATTTCTGGAAGGGGAAGAAGAGCTTTAACACAAACAATAACGTAAGTATTTAACTTCATCAATCACCTTAGAAAAGATTTGTTTTCATGTGTAATCTAATAAAAAATGACCAGATATAACTGTGAAATCATTATCAATCAACTAGGTTATTTTTTTTTCTTTCAAAGCCCCTGCAGATCAGCAGGAAAACATCTTCCAGCAGTCAGGCCAGAATTCAGTAGTTTGAAAGGACTAAGACAGCTGCTCTGATACAACAAGCAGAGAGGCTGTGTGCTTCACAAAAAGCCAGCACCGATGCTGTGCTTAAGAGACTGGGAGTCCAACAGGACACCCGCCTCTCATGTCAGCCCTCAGCTCTTCCCAGGTGGCGCCCTCAATTCTCTCCACAACACAGGAGAATCAGGCCTGATTTAAATGGATGTCCTTTAAACAAGGAAATCAGGAACTCCAACTGGACAACAAGGAACACTCATGTGTGGGATGAACATGACATGACATGTTTTTTGAGGCGACGCAGCATCAGATGAATGAACTTTTTACCACAGACAGAAGCCCGAGCCCAGATGGTTCTGTAAGCCCTGTGGATACACACACTCCAGATGAACTGAGGGCCCTTCCATGGCTGCAAAGCCCAGACTTGTCATCCTTCACCCCTACACCTCCCAAAGCAACACCAACAGGGAAAAATGCTTGTTTCCCAGTGCAAACAAGGAGAGCACGTAAGTTAAGTCAAGGTAGCTGATGGATCCACAGTCCAGACAGAGAAAGCCAAGGCTGACGAGTTTGGGCAAAGATTTGGGCGATATCAGCAATTCCCTCATCTATCACCTCGACCTTCAGCTGCTCCAGAAAGAATGATTATGGCTCCTACAGCAATACCAGTCCTGGCCTCCAGAGGTCAGTCACGTCAGCCTCTGGATGTTGCCACAAAGACGACTTTGATTCCCAAACTTCCAAAAACAACCGCCCCGACCAACAGAAATCAATCTCGACAATCGAGCAGAGCTGCATGTTGACCTGGGAAAGACCATGGATCCTGAGGCCGAGAGGACAGGCTCTGCCCTGCTGCTGAAGTTGGCACAGACAAACAACATCTTCATTCACCAGCGGACTAATCGTGCTTTGGATGTTCTGGTGAATGGCTGCAGCTCTGGCAGAGTTAGAAGTGCTCTGCTAAACACAGGATTGAGGTATTAGAAGAAGGTCAACATTAAGTAAGAAGTACTGAGGAAGCTGAGCTTTAAAATGTTGCAGCATTTGTCTAACATTTACCCGTCTTTAGCCTTCCTCAGCCATCCATGTGCTGCAGTGAGGGCGAGCACAGCAGAGCACCTCGGGCAGATAGCGGACATCATTGGAGAGGATCGAATTATGGAAACAGGAAAGACTTTCACAGAGCGTTTCATCATCGCTGTCAGTAAGATGGCTGTGGACGCTGCACCGGGCGTCAGGTGGGTTACCAAGAGTTGCATTATCTTGTGCTTGGGGCTTCCAGTGAAGTGTGTGTAGTGTGTTTATTTACTATATAATGCTAAACCACGCATGTATTTTTGCACAGGCAACATGGGCAGATAATGCTTGAGGGACTTGCCCAGCAGCAGAATTTCATTGTTCTGTGGGATAAGTTTGTTCCAAAGAAAGATCAGTGTCCACTGGCAAAGATTTTGAAAAAGATGAGGCAGTGGTAGGAGGTCGCAATATCAACATCCCCCACAACCTCAAAGACATGTAACCTAACTTGGAGACTTTCCCATATGTATGAATTGGATGCATCTTGTGATTTTGTAATAAAAAAATAAAAAAAAGTTTTTAAAATTTGGATTAAAAATGTATGAATTGTAATAGAATAAGCAAAATAATTTCTTTAAAGCAGTCTTAAGCAGTCATTTCAGCATGTGCAAAGTGCTTCAAGTGCTAAAACAATGGTGTGTCTTAAGACTGCAACGTGCCAACAACAAACATTTGAAAGCTGCCCAATAGTTGTCTTTTCATATACAAAATAATCAAAAGGGCTTATTTTAGGGCTGTCAATCAATAAAAAAAAATTTACTAATTAATCGCAAAGATTTCTGTAATTAATTTTGATTAATCGCAATTTCTTTATTGATAGCCTGGCTGCGATTAAATATTTTCAGTTTCAGGTTAAAGTGCAAGCAGTATATAAAAACAATAAAGGCCATTAAAATTAGATTTAGCTTTAATAATAATAATTTATTATAGAATCTAACAATAACAGACATGTAAACAACAATGTGTAACATCTTTATGCCAGCTGAATTTCAAAAGGGTGCACAAAAGTTGAAGGTTTAAAATACAAATTGTTCCTTTAATTCCTGAGCATTTGCTGGACTACACTTAAAATGTCCAACAATCTTGTGACGTTTGAGATGAAGCCATGTTACGTGCTATGTCTGTGCCAAGCGTGGTTAATTTGTCCTTCAATTCTTTGGGAACACTCAGAAAAAGTTTCAGCAAACGCCTCGGCATAGTGTCTCTCTATAGTTTTACTCACTTTTAGTGCAAACAATTGGTTTCAATGTGAGTCCAGTTGTTATCAATAAAATTTGCTGTGAAACCTTAGTAGGTCACCTGTCAGAGTGACGTTCCTTACTAGCTGGGCCGCTAAGCCCTTTGTTCCTCATACAATGTGTGCAGCCTCGACACAATTGTTCCTTTTGAATGTAAATTGTAAGTTGCATCTCCAGATGCAGCGCAAATGACTTCTCTGTCTGTCATCTTCTACTATGCTAATTGGTGCAAACGACCGAGTAAACAGTTAACATTCGCGCTGCCGAGGTCCCGTAGAGGTGGATTTAGCTGGGTGTTTTGTGATACACCAGAGACGTATTGCTTCTGTAGTAATTGAAGTAAGCTGTCAGGCAACTTTTTAAAGTAAAACATTTCACCTAAAAGTCAGACCATGTCCATGCTTGCGTCTGTTAACCGAAGTAGTATTGCTTCTTCTTCTTCTTCGTCTTCGTCTAATAATTTCTGGCAGGCCAAACACCAGCATAGCGCAATGCTGACACCCCTTCAGAGCTGCTAACGAGTTTAAGGTCTTAAATCACAGGAATTAAAAAACTGCAATAACTACGTCAATTTTTACAAAACCGTTTCACAATAATTAATCAAAGTGTACGCGATAATTTTGACATCACTAATCATATGAAACCTTCCGGCTTCTTATCTGATGTGAGGCATCAGCTGTGGCCTGAGCAAACATAGTTACCGACCCCCCTCTAGACACACACCTGCACATTGATTAAAACCTAAATTGTCAGACCTGTAAAGTCATAGTGTAAATGCATCCCTTAGATGCATAATGCACACATAATCATATTTCTCATGTAATTCAATTGTAAAACATATTGGAACTGCATTGATTGATACTCTGTTTTCACATTCTTTATTTGTTAATCATAAGAAAGTATTGTAGGAACTAATCAGAAATTCATCCTTTGCAGTAGGTGTTGTAACAGGAAGTAATAGATCATGCAGAGAAAAATATTCCTAATGAATAAGAAAGTCGTTCACAGTAAGTCAGATCTGCACGTCCAGTACTTTTAACAATAGGCGTCTGAAAATCTAAATCTGGTGTTGTTGTAGAGACATTATTCTGACTCTTTCCTGAGGCTATATTACTGATGCAATACTGTAAAATAAAACAACAAGGCATCACGTTTTACAAACCTTTGTCATGTATTGTGAGCAACAATCTTAACCTGTATCCAATAACTAAAACGGTCTCCTCTGCCATCGCTTATATTGCTACAGATACTCCACAGTACTCGACTCAGGCCTAATTTGTAGTAGCTCATTGTTTATTTGTTTCGTAGCTGCCTGTGTTAACTGTGAGCACAACTAATAAGGATACGGATTATTTATTCTGACCATTCCCAGCCACAATAAACAGCCATTGTTTGGCAGTTTACAACAACAACACAGTCCGTATTCATGCAGCGCCTACCTGACTTGTCACATGCTCCATCTCTGTATGGTTTAAGCAAAATGGATTTTCAAGCTCCTGACTGTGTTGGGAAGATTAATTCAGACACGGGCAGAATATGAAAATGTGATTAACTGTACTATATGATTTGATAAAGTGGGGTTATGTAAAATACTGATTTTCCATTCTTTTGTGATGACAATACACAAAATCTGTGTTTCTATGTGCTTCACAGATGCAACCTGTTTTGTCAGTCAAACACAGAAAATGCTCTATGATGTTGAATCCCACTACATCACCATCTGGTAAAAGCTGGTGTGTTTGAGGCGTTTATTCTGCCTCACAGTGACATGAAGGATAAAGAATGCCTATTGTGTTTAAGCATCACTGGACTGCTGATAATAGTGGCACATTAAGAATAACAAGGACCATCTTGTGAAGAGACAAGATTTTTTGCTGTGCTGTGAAACCTAGTCACCTCTAGACTTTATTAAACAAAAAGAAATTAAGGAGTTAAATCTATTATTAACAACATGAAGCCAGATTGCTGCATAATTTAGATTCTGCCTTAGAGCAAGTATTTAGCTGTGTTGATTGCACTGCAGTCAAACCAGAATTGAGTTAATTTTCATTTGTTACAATAATTTGAATTCTAAGGACTTCCACTGTGTCACCACTGTGATTTCTGCTAATAGTTCTTGAGATTAGACTTTCTATTATGAAAGCAAATGTGAATTTGGAGGAAGGTGTTGTATCTTAGTGAAACTCCACTTGCTAGAGGCTACAGACACAGGCTGATTTACTCATTTGACAAGGGAATGACTGTGCAAACAAGTTTTTTATATTGTAACTCTTTTTGTCTTCCAGGAAAATGTGCCCAAACTGAGTTACACATACCGCACTCATCCATCACCATCATTTAGTTCTTCTGTTGTTTCCTCTTCTTTCTATGGGCCAACATATGTAAGACCTGAAACACACACAGGCAGCGAACATCTCCACAGTATTCATCATGCAGCGACACAAAGATAAAGATATATGTGTGTGTGTGTGTGTGTGTGTTATATATATACACACACACACATCCATCTGTTCAAACAGCTTGACTTCTGTGTACGGTGAACAAGGACACAAGTATTCCCCTAAAGATTTAGACCTCGTGTCATCTTGTTCACTGAGCTCCAGTGCTCAGCTTCATAAAAGGCTCCACTTTTTTTTCCACATGTCACAATCTGTGTTGCACTCTGCCATCTCTGGTAATTACACGAAGAATACTGTACTCAGGAAGTTATACCGCGTCCCTGGAGAGAATGTCTGGTATCTCTCATGTGTGTCTGTGTTGTTTTATTTCTTGACACGCTTGTGCTTCAGTGTGGGACTTGACTGCTTAAGATATCTGTTGTACGAATCTGTTAGTAGCATGTTTTATATGACAGAGTCCTTGCCCCAAATAATCCTTGAGAACTCAAATGTTCATTTTTGATGCTCATTTATTCTTTTATTCATGCCATCCTCATTTACTTAAAGACTGGTGGAATGTAATGGAATAAACAAAGGGAGGCCCAGTTGTCTGGATATTGTAAGGTGAACTAAATTGTTCTGTCCATTTTTTTCAATAATGTGTTTGAAGTTGGTGCTGAAAAGAAAGGGAGAGTGGCAGACCTAAATAAATGCAAAAACAGGAAAGTCATGAGAAAAGGGGAACTGAGGAATACAGAGGCAAGTGAAGTGAAAACATGTAACGCAAGGGATAAATGAGGAAGCAAAAGCCAGACAGAAAGAGGCAGCAATACAATAAGAATGGTGGAGATCTGAAAGAAATTTGTAGAATGAGAAGCTGCATGAAGGAGCAAGAGAATAGGGAGGCGAGTTGTGTCTGAGACTCTGCTGACATTCATGAGGATAATGAGACATGTGTTCTGCTATTTAAGTAGCAGAGAGCTCCAAGCAACAAAAATTGGACTTGTGGACGCATGTTGAGGAAAAATGCAAAGAAAGATCCGTGCAAATCATGAGTTGTAAATCAGCATCACAATATTATTCTCAGTAATCAGACCTGGCAGCTCCATCAGGGTTAGCATGCAGGTTAGATGACACTGTTGCTGAAACCGTTATTGTTGGTACAGTGTAGAAAGATGAAATAAAAGGCACTAGCGGTTTTCTGCTTCCTGCCACGATCATCACCCCTTTGGGTCAGAGAGTTCCTCTACCACTGGTTTCCCGTGAGTGTGTGTGCACATCAGCAACACAGCATAGCACTTTTATCGGGGACCACCTGTGACACCTGCATAGTGACAGATGGATATTCCACAGTGTCTTTCTGTATGGGCTGCCAAAATAAATGACACGCATAGGAAACACTGGTGTGTCGGATTGGGTGATGTGTGCAGAAACCTTGTGAGGGGAAGAACAGGAGGGTTTCTTCTCAAATCAGCTGTGTTTGTGTGCAGTTTTGTGGCATCTCCTCGCTGCTGGTGGATTAAAAGGTCATCAAACTCGTTGTCTGCCTTAAACAGCAATATTGTCAAGTGTCTTTTCTGTATAACTCAAGAGCTGAATACAAAGCAGTAAGTTGTTAGTGGAATGTGCATCCGTATAGTACAAAGATAGATGTTTTAGTAACTCATATTCAATATCAATGGCCTGGCATGAGGTGTGAGGCTGTCACTTCGTGATTAGATTGGCGAAATATTATTCTTTATATTAGATTATTAAATGGAACATGATAAAAATAAGCACAGAAACTAGACATGTCGTGTGTGTTTGCTCGGTGTGCTTGTGAGAAGACAGGAGTTGGGAGACAGTCCACAGCAGATACTGCTGAAAAATATGTGATTGATGTCCAAAAACAGAAACAGGTACAAAATAGTAAAATGAACAAAAAAAAAGCAGAGAAAGTGTGAGAGACTGAAAACAGAACCGGAGAAGCTGAAAATGGAAATGATAGAATGTAGGAAATATGGAGAGAGCGAGTGTTGGGGTTTACAGATAAAAATATGAAACATGTCTACCTCAAACACAGAATGAGTTAAAGACACACTGACACGGGAAGTGTGGGTGAGTGAAAGAGAAGATATGTACGTTTTTAAAGCACAAATCTTTCCAAGGCACACACGGGCACAAACACACAGTGCTACCATCTTCGACGTGGAAGGAGGAGGCAGGTTGGGGATATTTTAGTTATGTAATCCAGTCTCAGTTGCATAAAAAAACATTGCCTTTAGATGCAAGAGTGTCTTTGTCTGTACATTCAAACATTTCATCGTGTTGCACAGGGCTACTGATTTTAAGTGTCAGTGACACGAGTGGCAACAGAAGAACCACATCGCCATCTGTTGGTGGTGGCTAGCAACAGCAGCTGACTGCAGCAGGAGCAGGGCTGCACACCAAGACGTTATAGGACGAGTAGAAGAAACCCCTCCCAGATGTGAGTCACGCTTACCCTGTTGCTTCCTCTTTGCTACATTCATACAGCATCTCTGAAAGTGCTGTTTCTTTAAGAATTTCACTGAAGCTTTGTTTTACCAGAAAATGAGCCACTAAAGCTTATAATTATGTATAAATGGGTTAACATTGTGAGACACGGACATCAGCAGGCATCTTCTTTGGTGATGTTCTGTCAGGCTTGAATTTCAGCCTCTTCTTGCTGGTTCTGAGAGCTTTTTGACTTGTTCTGACTTTTCCACCATCAGATCGCTTGCCTAATTGATGTCCCTAGTATCTTTCCTTTGACCTGAAAGGGTATTTCTGTATACTGTAAAACTTCAAGTGGAAGCTTAAAGTATTTCATTAGGAATCCAGCATGGTGGACTCCCGAGACAATCCTGTTAGACTTGTTGAATGTTTGCTGCTGCATTATTTCTTGTGCTGAACTTGAGCTGACCGCATTCTTTTCCCAGTTCTGCATACAATAAAATCCTGATTTTCTTCTTCTTTTCATCTAATACGGATTTCTGTAATTTCATTCTGTCCTGCTGAGTCTCTTATTCAACCTCTCCATCTCACTGACACTTCTATGCGCTTCCACATCTAGCTCCCAACTCCATGTTGTCTCACTGTTTTTTATTCCCCGGTCTCTCCATCTAATCTGAACCCTTCCATCATTTATCTCTCTGTCTCATTCCCAGCACCCTGAGGCACTGACAGCATGAAGGATTTATCAGGGAACCGAACAGGTGGTCTTTGAGGATGTGCGTGTCCGTCAGCAGAAACGGTCCCCTTGGAAATGCATCGATACTACTGTAACAGAAGACCAGAGGAAAAGGAGGAGGAACATAAACACATCAAGGAGTCACTCCAAACATTAGGATATCCTAACTGGGGTTTTTTTTTACTTCTAGGAGAAGATTGAATAAGAGCACTGCAACAGCTGACAGTGGAGACAAACAATGTGAAAGCGTCATTCCCGATGTTTCAACAAACACGACATCCCTGTTCAGTTCAAACCAGACAACACTCTGAGACAGAAACTGGTTCATGCAGTCAGGAATGTACCAAGCAGCAGCTTCATTAACGCTCAGAAGATGGCTCAACACAGAAAAGACAGCTCATCTAGACAGAAATCCTACATCTGAAAGACAGAAGGTGGAGGACAATGAAGTCAGAATTGTGGACCGGGAAGCTGACTGTTTTAAAGAAGGAGTGAGAGAAGCAGTTTATTGAAAGATTGAGCGACCCTCGTTAAGAGAGGAGGTGGCCTCAGGCACTCTTTCAGCTACACCCAGGCGGCTTCACACTCTGGCTCAGGTGGTCACATTACCATTAACATGAAAGCCGACCCACAGATAACCACCAAGTACCAACTTGAGGAGTCCCTAAGTTTCTAAACCTGCCGCTCCTACCACTAAAACAAGTCCAAGTCGCCATTGAAAAACCTTTGTTTGAGATATCCCTAAGATAACGTAACGATGAGTTAAGAAGACATGGAGCAGGGAAATGCTGTGGCAGTTTCAGTTATGGTTTGATAAACAACAACAACAACAGCAATCCGTTCAACGAGGGACCTGTCAAAGTCAAACCACCTTTGTCTAGTTTACCTTCCATGTTTTCCTTGAGCTGGGAGCAGTCATTGAGAATAAGCTTTTCATTAGTAATACTTCATGATGATAATGCTGTTTTACCAGTCCTCCTGGTGTTGATAGTTCTGTATTAATTTAGAATCACAAGCCCAGTACCTACCTCCTTCTGACTCTAACAAATCAGATTTAATGAGTTGTCACAGTTGGCCTCAGGGTGAAAAAAATCTCTTCATGTCTTATTATCTTTTCTTTTTTACTCAGTAATGTGTGGGTCTGATGCTGATTAAGCACATACAAAAGTCAGACCCAATCCAGGTGTTAAACGTAAAGTAATGAGTAATGTGGCATGTTGCATTTGGTTCGCATTGATAAAGAAGCCTAATCACAGCAGACTCCTGCCACACTGCCGAGAAAAGTAACATAAGAGGTTATGTTTACTGAGACAGTTTGTCATGAAAATATAAAAAACGCCTCAACCTTTTCACGCCCCTCTCTTCTGTAGTCACAGATACAGCTGACAAAGATGTACAGCTCTTGGTGAAACAAGCCCGGTGTTTTAAGCTTCGTTTTCCCTTTATACTCACAATAAAGTTAAACTACACAACACACAACCCTGCCACCAACGCCGACGTCCCGGTGCATACGAGGGTCCATGTCTGCTGCCTCCTGGGTGTCCACCTGACGCCTCAACAGGCCGTACTTTGGACTCTCTCGGGTCTCTGGTTTTTCACTCATGATGGCTCATGATCTCACCTACTCTACCTCCCTGTCTTAGTGTTTATTTTGGTCTAGTAGTTTTTTCCGCCTGCTGGAGTGATTCTTTGTTCGGTTGTGTTTATTGTGTACCCCTTTTTTATTAAATCTTTCTACGTTCAAACTCTGTCCTGCCCTGGTCTGCATCTGGGTCCTCCATTTTGTACACGAAACAGACACATACTGATACCATACACACAGAATTGCAGTCTCGACACTTTGATTAATAGCACTGACTGATAAAACATTTTTCTGCCTCGAAATTTGGCAAAAAGCGGAGGCAAGGGGAGCGGTTCATTCCCTCTCTGCTCAGTTCCTGCAGGAGTGTGGTAATGTGCTGAAGTTATTGATCTGACTAAAGGGCCTGACGTCCCAAGCTGGTCTGAAACAAAAAGTAAATCAATAGTTATTATACCCGATGGACCACAGGAAAAAACATTCATACAGATACCCACATTTTGCCATATTAATAATGTATATGCAGGTACTGTATATCTTCTACCCATTGGGCACAATGTTATAGCTGGAACAGACACTCAAAGACAGAAAACCTGTGGATTAGAATTATTACTGTAGTCATCTTTAAGGTCTCAAGACACAGAAGTCTTAAGTAAACTACTATTCCGTTAATCATTTACTCTGGTCCTCCTCCAAAAAGTTTTGTTTTCTCCTTTTCAGTTTAAAACAGGCTTCCTTATATTCAAAATGAAAATACAAATGAAAGCATCCCCTTTTTTATTTTCCCCCAAAAATATAAACACAGATAAGAAGTCCCCTCCTCGACTCAAACAATCAAATCTATTTGCCTGTTTGCCTTCACCTGTCCTTCTGTCATTGCATTTTGTTTTAGTCGTAGGTGTTATTTTGTGTACAGACCTACAGTATATCAATCTAGTTCACTCATCTTGCCTTTTCAACTTTTACTTTTTTCAGATTATAAAGTGAAGACAGCCTCAGTTCTGTCTGCACTTACATATAATATGTATGTTATCATTTAATATGAATATTTGCACACATACATGGATGTACCATGGATTTAATGAGTATGCACACACACACACACACACACACACACACACTCTCCAGGGATGGAGGCAGCCTGATAATTGCCAACAGGTTTCAACTGACTTATTTCATCTACTGTAGGAGTGGATTGCATTTCCCTCCCTCCCTTATTAAGTCAGGGGATAGAAACCAGCTCAGATACTGAGGCTGAGACAGACTCTCTGATTGACTCTGCCACTTAATAGGAGCTTTACTCCCACTTTCTTTTTAAATTATTTTTTCTGAGAAAGGAAAAAGGACCAAAGCTGATAGGAACTGGGAAAATTATTAAATCTGCTCTGCACTTTTTCATGTGTATTTATGACCAGGGATTTAACTTCTTTCTGTTTTGAATGAAATTCTAAATTGGTTCTTACATTTACTAAAAGCTAAATAAAAAAATATAATAATATTATAAACGTAAAGATATTGTAGTTCTTTCCCACACAGAGAGAATGTGTTGAAGCTTAACAGTATGAAAATGCTTTCCTTCTCTTTCATTTTAAGGGTAATGAGAGATAACTTCCAAATTAAGTATGGGGTGGGGGGTGCATAGATTTCTGTGTGACAGCATTTTTCTTCATACAGTAGGTTTTTCATGCTCCATCCTTCATTTAACTTTCTGCTAGTAGCCAATATGAGCAGGCAGTGCAGTGAATGGTATAAGACAGTAATATTATTACAGTACAGTTGTGATCCTTTGCACTACTCCTTATATTAAGTAATAGAAAAAATGTTTATCTAATACATTACTTCACAACATCGTTGAGGAAACACCATTGTCAAATAGACCTATGTGGGTGTATGTGTGATGGTGCATTTGTGAATGCATGGCCTGAAACCACTGATACTCTTTCCTGTTCCAAATGTCATATGGTCACAGGAGCGCAACGTGATAGGGCAACACCTTCCTTTCATCCTTGTCTCCCAGGCACATTCTTACACTCACACACGTGCGCGCACACAAATTTCAGAGAGAAATTTAAGGGCTTTGAATTTGTAGATGAAAAAACACTCAAATGCTGTTTGATGGAGTAAATCACAATAGCCTAACGTAGAGGACTATGTCGTGCACACTTGTCGTGCATGGATGTGAATGCATTACATTACTGTAGTTATGTAATCTAAAATGTATTAATATGCCTAATTACATTCGTGGTAAGACTTAACATTTTGGTACAATAAACAGGAAATGAATAGACTGGGAATGTTTTACTGTTTTTACTGTCTACTGTTTGCCTGATAACCTCACTATGACATCAAGACACAATAAACCCCAAGCTAACAAATGTTTTAGTGCAGATATGAGGATGGTGCAGTATCAAGTGATTTCATTCAGGCTTTGGCAGGAAAAGTGAATAAGTACACTTCCCAAAATGCTGAACTTATGCCTTTAAGTCTGTGTAACTTAGCACTGCTTGCACAGCAACTTTTTCTAAAATCACAAATAAATGTAATCCATCTCTTATATCTGAATAAACCTGAAAATCCTAAAGGGCTGGTTTGCAGAAGCACGCATTCATATGCAATGGACAAAGCACATTCAAGACAGAAACACAGCCACCAAGGGTAAATGTGCCCCAGATCCACAAAATGCACCAAGTCATACCAACAGGGAAAACAAACTCAAAAAGAGCTGCTTTACTGGAAGCACACAGGGGGAATGATTGTAGATGCAGTAAAAGAGTTTACCGCACTCACTGTAAATCTGATTTTGCTTCCTGCTAAAAAGTCTGTTTATGACCTATGATATTAGTGTTTCCTCTCATATGTGCTTTGTCCCTAGAGGCCACCGTACATACCAATCAAAAGCAATAATTGGGTTGCACGGGTACATTCAGAAGTTTGCACAAGCTGGCTAAGTCAAACTAACTAGAAATGGACAAAAACACTCAAAGCCATGTTACAGGGTGCACGGATATCTAACAGCCATATACAGTAATTATTTACAGCTGTATTAAATCAAGTCCTATGTGCACTGTAAACTGCAGCATCTTTTGTTAGTTAATGTTATGCTGAAAAAGCCCTGTAATGGAAATATGGGCTGTTCACTACGTGTAGAAAATGGCATATTCATTTAATAGCACATAATTACCACTCAGAACTAAATAGCCATTGGCAGGCACAGAACCACGCTGGGAATGAGGTTAATACAAGCAATAACACTGAGCCCAGCACCACTCGTGCCTCCTCATGACGGTGCAGACACAAATAGGTGACACTCATCGTCGGCATTTGCCATTATGAACACCTGTGTTTCTGTCACTTCTGTAAATACAGTGTAATGGAAATGTTGCCGTAAGCTCATTACACCCATGAATTATTAGCGTGAAAAACACTCGGGTGGAGAAAACAACTGAATCACATTTCGCGGGTGAAAGCATTCAGAGTGTATGTGAGGTGTACTGTATAGGGAAGCCTAACAGCAGGCACATGGACAGTTACACTGGATGAAGGAGATGCTCCACTCCACACTCGCCCCTGTGATGATCACTTGTACTTAAATGTCATACAGCTGCGGAACACACACACACACACACACACACACACAGGCACAGGCTGTTTAATTGAGTCAATGATATCTACATCAACACTCATATCTTCTCAATGAGCTATTATCAGGATGGACACAAATGCCATACAGAGCGACCGCTGTGTGCCATTTCACTAATGACGCCTCCTTTTTCAGGTAAGAGGCCGAGCTGCAGAGAGAGAGAGAGAGAGAGACAGGATGGCTGAGCATTCAGTGTGATAACTACTCTGATCCAATTTGCATACAACAAACCTATTGCAGCCGCACTCTCAGGGGTATTTGAGTCAGTCACACCACTGGCAACAATTTCCTCCTCACACCGCGGAGCCTTTTGCGTAGAATGATAAATAGTCACGTGTGATAAAAGCCATATGCTAATTTCAGCGACATTGCTTCATTGTTTCTGTGGCAAGTAGGGTTAAATGTTGGGTGATAAACCACTCTGAAGTGTCTTAAGGCACCAAAGATCTGAACTACTGCTACCCACATAGCTCTGACCTTTAAGAAAACCGTTTCACAACCAGCACCAGATGTTACAGGCTGTTCTCGCATCATTTTTGTCTCTATCACCGTCTTGTTTCTCATTCTAAACCTCCTCCTCTTTCATGTCTATCTGTCATTACCTCAGTCTCATTTGTTGTTTCTGACAGATTCCTGTCGTCGTTCTCGTCTTGGGTCGTCTCCCTTTTACCTTAATTATTCGAGCGCCTGAAGCAGTCCTGCTTATTTTGACATTTGGCTGTCGAAGAGGACTCGTTCAGAACGGCTCAATTTAACCCGATATTGGTGGGACGATAAAAATTGCTCACTCCTCCATTTCTCTCACCTCCATTATCTTTACTCCTCTGTGTCTCCCCTTCCTTCTGTGCGTGTGCAGTATTAATTGCATGATATAGAGCAAAGCTGTGCATTTCACAGAAATCTGTTTGGCACTCAGTTCCTGGAGAGATGGCAGAAGATCTGCGTAACCTGACCTCCATTCATAAGTGTCAAATTATATGTTTCCATAATTAAATTTACATTTCTCACATGTCATTCTACGTTCCTCCACGTGTCTTTTTCCTGGGTACTATGTTTTTTGGCCTCGGTTTCTGACCCTGGCCTTTTCTGTCTGTCAAGGCTGCCCACCTCTGCGCCTCTGTTGCTTCACTGTTTATCTCAACGAAATAACATCTCTATTGGAGAGACGAAAATTGTCCTTTTTTCTTCTGCCTCTGCAATGCAGCAACAGATGTTTCATAGAGGAGAGAAGGTTAAAAGAGGCACATTTAGTTGTTCAGACTTTTATGTGTGTTGGCTGGAAGGGGGATTAACAAGTGCCCAGTGTCTTGTCTTACTGAATATTTGAACAAAAGCCGAGCTTTTACTTAACACTGTTTTTGGGGGTATTTTATTTCTTTTCTTTTGACACTGTCATCTCTCTATTTTATTTTTTATAGTTTTCCTCCTTCAAGTGTCTTTCACTTTTTCTTATCTGTTCAGTCTCATCTTTCTTATGTCCTTCTCTTGTTTCACAGAATCATTTTCCTCTCTAGTCCTTATGTTTTCTCTCCTTTTCTACTTGTCTCTTTCTCTGTCCTTCCCATGATCAGTAGTACGGATAGTTCGATGACTTTTAAGAGACAAATTAAGAATTTGCATATGGTTGATGTAGCAGTAAATATTTTGCCATGGAAAAGTATTGAACAGATGTGGAAGCTTATATCCGCAATTGGACATGGATGATAAAGTCACTTTGTGTTATACAAGGTCTTATGTGTTTGCTATTTTAGTTGAGAACGATATGCTAACACTTGTTACTTTACTTTACTTTGCTTGGCAGACGCTTTTATCCAAAGCGACTTACAGGGAGCTAGCGCTGGGTGTCTGG
>JAUMTR010000015.1:6452015-6509515 GCA_032270685.1 Microctenopoma stevenorrisi
CACACCTGGTAGGGGATGGATTAGGAGTCAGACGGGGTTCGAACCCACAACCTTCTGCATCCCAGTCTGACGCCTAATCCATTGAGCTACCAGGCCCAGACTTGGGCCTGGTAGCTCAGGCCCAAGTCTGAGCTACTGTAGCTTTCTGAACGCTACTGAACTGAAGCTACTGAACGTCTGTAGCTTTTTAACTTGTTCAAGTTAAAAAGTTACAGTGTTACCAGAGCTTCCTCAGATCAATAGTTCTGGGATGTGAATGTTGTTATTTATGGCAATGCATCTGATATCTGTGGAGACCTTTAACACAAAACCACAGTTGTCAACCTCCTTGAGGGGCTAGAGTGAAACTCAGGGCAACTTTACAAGAATTTGATTAGAATGAGCACCCTGAGTTTCTGATGGCAATCTCTAAGAAAAAAAACAGAGACAAGGACTGTCACCATGTCACAATGTCCCCACAAACATGGCATGAAGCTACAATTTGTGTGCCTCAGTTTGAGGCATTCTCATTTACATTACACTCCACCGAGTAAACTGGAACCTAACAAATCGTTGCTGAGCTCTGATAGGAAGCAGCTTCACCCCGTGCTGAGTTCCTCAGGCTTTAGCGCACAGAGATCAGTGATTTCAGGGGGAAAGAAAGCGAGAGTAAGCTAAACAGGATGGCAGCCAAAGAAATAGGAGATAGATGGCAAGCACAAGAGGCAGATAATGAGAAGTTGGAGAAAGCCAATAGATACAGTGAAAGAGATTAAACAAAAAAGGGACAGAGCGAAAGCATAGATAACAATCCGAAGAACCAAAGAAACGGTGTGAAGAGATAAATGGATCAGTAAAGAAGGGAGAGTGAGACGGTCAAAAGCTGGAAGTTTTGCAAGACATTATCACGCACGAGTAGGCTGCTTTTTGCTCAGAAAGTGTTTGCTGGTAACGAAACAAGGCTGAAAATGTGCTGATGCCGAATAAAAACACAAATCCTGGTTTATACATCCTGCTGGGGAAACAAAGCACGAACAGTGTCACTGATCTGTTTGATAAGTAACCTCAGCTCCTGGACAGGTGGAGAATAACACAGTGAAAAGAATTGAGTGAACACGATGAAATCTACATGTTGTGTCTGCATTTCTACATTTCTTAAAACTACCAGAAGAGCATAAAGTCATCTGGAGAGACGCTGACATGTTGGACCCGTTATAAATAATTTGGCTTATGTAGATATTATTATATCTTTTGAATTTGTGCCACAGCTGTTTGCTTGCATGTTTTTGTGTGTTTTTAAAAGCATGCATTTCAGGCTACGTGTGTGCCCACCTGTCATCCTAAAATACTCTTAACATTTGAATGAAGCATATAATCCTCTCTATGTTGGGAATATAGCAGCGCTTTTGCCTCTGAATGGCCTTTGTTCACCCATCACATCTTATTCTTTCTGCTGATGTTCGTGCATACCTTTTAGTAATGTGTTTTCATTTTGTGTCTTTCCTCGTTTAAAGGCCTTTTACTTTGTGCATGTTTCTCTTCACTCATTTGCGTGTATGTATTTTCAATTGCTTCTGTTCACGCGCCTCGACTCCTACATTATGTCCCGTCCTCATTTTGTCTGTTTCATATCAAATGGAGATGGTGATTTGCGTGGCTCTTTTTTTTCCCCTCTTCCGCCCTCATTCCATTCAAACACGCTGACAAATTCAATCCTTCCTTCAGAGCCGTGTGTTGACATGTTTGGTGCCGGCAAAAAATTGCTTTCTTACTCTGTCGCTCAGAAAGGTTCTGTTGTGACAAATCTGACAGCCTGACTGAACAGCTGAGGGGTTTGCTGGCTATTTGCCTGTCATTTGACTTGTGGATGACTGAATGACTGGCTAGTTTTCAGACTAGTGACATGCTGACAAGGTGACTGGCTGGTTGTAAATCTGAACAACTGCCTGTCACTTTTTGACATTGTGCGTATATAGATTGGTCAGATCGCTGTGCTGATTTTAGATGTCGTGTATGCTGTGTTTGAGCTTGTAAGACTGTCGTCACTATTTCATGTTCACCAGTTTGTTGCTGTTTATTGTTTGGTGCAGGACGAAGTGTGGACTGTCAGGGTTCACCTAAAATGCAGAGTGGAAATGATACTGATGTGAGCAAGAAGAAACAAGAAGAAAAAACAGTAAAGTAGCTGGAAAACAGCTGTACTCTAACGGGTTAGTACAATGAAAAAGAAAAAAACTCTGAGTTTGAAAGAAGTCCATATGCTTTGTTGTTTTCCCCCTGCTCAGGTCATGGTGCAGAAAGTGATACTTTCCCATAAGCCAAAGAGAGAGATAGCAATCAGCTTCATCATCTCCTCTCACCTCTACAGTCAAAGTCAAGGTGTTTTTTTTTTCCTGTGCCCCCATTTCTTATTTCCTCTCCCAAACTCTACACTCATCCTCCTCTGCCTCAATCTTTAAAAGCCCCATCATCCCAACTCTCTTTACAGCATTCTCCCTCCTCTTTGTCCCCTTACTCATTCTTCTCGGCCTCTTCTTTTGGTGTGCTGTATCTTTTATTCACATATCAATCTCCCTCTTTCTATTTTTATCTTTGTTACCTAGTTCACGTGTTCATTTTTGTAGTCATTTTCCGTCTTTCTCAGTCTCCCACTGTCTTTCTCAGTCTCCCGCTGTCTTTCTCAGTCTCCCACTGTCTGTCTCAGTAACACTGTTGGTTTTAGCAGAGGAGTGGGAGATGTATTGAAGGTCAATGTAGAGATAAATGGAGGTTGTATCAGTCTGGCATCTCCTCCCCATGCAGATTGGTTTGCTTCTGCCCTCTAGTCCCACTGATGCATAATTCATTCCCCTATTGCTCTTTGTCTTTAATTGACAATTTTGGTAGGCTCCTTTCTCCAACTTTTGGGTTCTTTCACTCTTGTCTTCTTTTCTTTGTTCACATGCTCCGTCCCTTTTGACTTCCTTTCTTCCATTTTTCAATGCCCTGTTTTCTATATCTCTGTGTCAACTTGTTCAGTTGCAGATAACGAGCAAGGCTGAGAAGTGGGTATGCAAAGCTGCTGCAAAGATCAATCAAAGAGCGTCCATGGCTGTGGGGATCTTCTCCTTATTTTCTGCAAAGAGTGTGTATTTGTAGGTCTTTGAATGTGTGTAAGAATTTAAATCTGTCCAAAACTTTGGTTCCTACAGCAACTCAACACATGCAAACTCACATTCCCATCAGCCACGCTGTACTTTTGTGCTAATTAGCAAGCCTTAGCATGCTAGCAAAGAAGATTATCATACCTTACAAAGCCTCACAGAGCAACTAAGCTTAGTTTTGTTTGTATGTGTGTGGCCTGGGCCCACATTTAGTCCCTGCGTCCTAACTCTCATCCGCCATCAGCGCCCTGATTGTGAGATAGACTCTGTTTACTATAACCTAATGTTTGGTTTTGTCAAAACGGGACTCTAGTGGTTTCCTATCTGCAAAAGAAACTTTATCTCTAGCTGTACATTATGCTACACACTACACACACACACTACACAATAAGTGCTTCACCTCCTGAATTGCTTCTAACAAATGAGTGTAAATAAGGCCGTTTAGCCACAAATGTGGTGCTTCATCATTTTTCTGCAGCGATAATTATCGGACTCTAGTTTTATTCCTTATTTCCGCTCAATGCAGAATCGGCTGGCTGCTTGAATAATGCATGTTGTTTGTTTGTTGCTTTCATTACAGAAGCAGATGTCTCAGCTGGAATAATGGAGAATCTTAGAGGGTTATTATGATTTTTTTTTTTGCCTCATACTCTCTGGCTGGAGAGATGATTCCGGGTCTTTCCACCCAGTGCGAATTAAATCTTCAGACATTGCTGTGTGCATTTGATTATCGTTCTTAAATCTGTCGGGCCATAGTTAAGGGGTAAAGGATGGGTTTGTTGTAGTGCTGCCAATTCGAATCCAACCTCATTTCTATTTCTGCTCTTTATTTCTCTGTGTCACATCATCTCTGAGCTTTCATCCATAGTGTTGTTTCATCCAGAATTTAATAACTGCATTGTAGTGTTCATTTCTCTACACAAACACACATTCAACGACGAAGGCTGTAAAACAGATGAAACACAACGACTGCATCATAAATCTCAAAGTAATCAAGCATGTACGAGTGTGATTGACACCCACAGGCACTACAAGAACAAACTACTTTTACACACACAAATCATACAGCTTTCTATATATTTGGGAGCATATGAACACCAGTATGGATGATATCAGTCAGCTTTAGTGAGCAGCATTGGCAGTTGCAAACTAATACGTTTTAATAATCTGCGGCGTGTAGTACTTCTCTGCCCCTGTGGGGATTTTTTCCACTTCGGTGAAACCAATGAAATGAGGTGTTTGCGACCTTTTAAACCCTATGTTTGCTTTGTCAAACCTTGTAAAAATAGAATTGAGGTCATTTCTATGCTATAATACGAATAAATAGCTACTACACTGAATGTACAAACTCTGTTTGATAATGAGTTGCAGCCCTGTTTCCACAGTTCACATCCCAGCTGTCTTAACGTAAACAAAAAACCCCTCAACCTTCTGTACTTCTCTTATTTACATATGCACTTTGGCAAATTTATCTCATTCTCTAAGTTGCCTCAAGGCCAAAAAACTCCTTTGACCTATTTTTAATTATCATCACACTTTCAGACCAAGTTGATGCCTTTTGCTTGCTAATGTTGCAAAGCATGTGATTTTAGAAATATCACTTGTAAAATTTCTCCAGTAGATAATAGTTTCCTTTAAACTTTGGCCATGATGGCCCAGTTGAAGTGGAAGATCTGATTTCTAGTGAATAATTACTAATAATAGCAAATTCATAATATCCAGCACTATCACATCCCTCTCCACTTACAGCTGGTCAAGCTCCCATTTAAACACTTGTTGCATTAAAAAAAAGAATTGAGACCACTGTCTCGAAGAGCACTAAAAACTTTGATTCATCAAGAGGTCACAAAAGATGTACTACTGCTAATTTTAGCAGTACAGCCTTTCATTTATGGTATACCCAGCCAAGCTAAAAGAGTAATACTCAAAGTGTATGTTTAACTAGACGTTAACGCCATTCCTACATGAACACAGTGTGGTGGAAGCTTTTTGAGACTATCAGGCAGTAGACAGTGTGCACTCTGGGACTTTCCTGGATCTTCCTTCATGCCTGGGTCAGAGACTTCTTCTACTGCTCCTCCCTCTCCTCCTCACTAGGTCAAGGCCACAGGACGCCTTGGTGGTCTGTAATAAGCTGCAGTCTTTACCTACTACACATAAAAAACAGAACTCCGCTGTCCGGGACAGGCACACAAAGCACACAGCAGGAGTCACATAACAATATGAACAAGTGAAATGTGAAATGTATGAGCTTCTCTTTCTGTGTCTGTGCTTAAGCCTCTATTTTGAATTTAATGTAACTTATCTTTCACTCTGTCTGTTGTCAGATTTACTAAAGTGGAGAACTTGTTAAAAAGATTAATTGCTTTATTCCGGAGAATAAATTTGTGACCACTTACCAACTTACCTCAGATTGAAGAAGTTCTGTAGGTGCACAATGAAATGAAAGAAGTCCAGTTGCCATGACTAAACCTTCTGACATCTATGCCTAGGTATCTACTTTCTCATAATCTGTGTATTTTTAAATCTCTGCTGGATTTATGTTTGTACTTTGGTGTGGTAGCAGACAAAGTGAGTTGCTTTTTAGTCAAATAAATAATATAGGTAGATACACAAAGACACAATAGTGACTTTAAATGAATCAATTAGCCATAACAAAGAAAAGTCAGCTCTGTAGTACAGTGACACCTGCTGACCATCTGAGGAACTACGCTAAGGTAGTACAATAAAATAATAATCACGCAGCAGACTCCCTACAATCTACCAGCAATTTCAAATCCCCAAATAGTACGTACGTAGATATCTATAAACACACAGTGCACAGAAGCTTCACGATTCCTTAAAAGCGCAAAAAGAAACGTATCTTTCCTGAGCCTTTCATGAATAAATAAAATGGAATAGAAAAATGGGCTGGAGACAAAAATTGTTTTGCAGTCTGTGCTTCTGTTTACCTTCGCCACCTGAGCAGAAAATAGTTTCCTGCTGTGTTTAAATGGCTTTGGGTGAAATCTCAACCATCTGTGCTTTATTGAATTAGAACCAAAATTGTGCCTTGCTGCTCCTCAGGTGTCACCTGCAGTCGACAGAGCAACAGGGATAAAAGACAAAGGAAAGCATCAGGTGGGCGGCGCAGTGTCGTGGTGACCTGAGGTGCAGGAAATGAGAAATTTTGAAAAAATATTGGATTTGACACAAGAATAGCATTAAAGTATTGAAGTCACTAACAATCAAAGCAGCCAAATATGTTTATTATATAGTATATTTAATGCATGAGACAACAGATGACATGAAGGCAGCAGCATGAAAGCTCAGTGGGCAGTCGCCTTCAAACCTGAAGGTGAGCGCTTTGATTCCCAGTCCCACTCGACTACATGTTGAGTGTCCTTGGACAAAGCACCAAAACCCTGTACCAGCGCCAATATGTACTGTCTTGCAGCTGTCCAACAAAACTTTACCCACAGGGATCAGTTCCAGTATTATTATTATTATGGAGGCAGTTTAGTATATTGCATTCCCAGACAGGAGTCTGAAATGTGGGAGCAGAGTCATCTGGACAATCTGAAGTAATCATAGAAGACAGCTTGGCCCTGAATTAACCAACAGGGGGTGCTGTTGCTCTGCAGTATAGTTTGATAACATATACCACCACTCTTCTGTTGCTCATCCCCTTTATGATAACGTCTTGACCACAAGGGGTATTTTTATTGGTTATTTATTCATTAACCAACACTTCAATCACCTTGACATGTAAACAAGCGCATTTTTTTGCAGATGCTTAGAAAATAATTAGAAGACTTTCTCTACATTGAGGGAATTGTTGCGTTATTGGATTCTCCTCTTTTCGGGTTCTCCTATTTTTATATTAGTTTGGTCTGTGTTAGTGTTTACCTGTGAAAAACTAATAAGTATGTGTCACAAAAATAAATCAGCCTGCATATCTGTTTCTCTTTACTCAGATGACTGCGATGCAACGATGGGTGTGCTCTTCACAGTCTGCAAAGTAAAATGTATGTTCTCTCAGACATCAGGCAGTGAGGGCTAATGACACTGCCAAGCATTAGTCAGGACTGTGCACCTTCTTTACTCTACTCTGTACACAAAGCTAGAGCAATCCCATAATTATTACAAAACAATTCTATCAACAGTGGATGTATTACTACAAAGCTCACTAAACATGCATTTCTTATTCTCTCCCTCGTTGTGCTGTGACCTTTATATTAAAGTCATCTCATCTACCACACCAGCCAGCAACACTAAAACTATAGCTCCTCACTTTAACCCAGATGGGAAACAGCAGCTATATCAAAAATACAACTCCTTATTAATCCAGTTAGCTGCAGCTTTGCTTCATCCTCCTCCTGCTGGTATCACCGTCACGACTCGCACCACTGCTGGAGCGTTACGTTGCTAATCAGTTTTTGGAACTTCAAAAAGGTTTTGAGAACTATGCTACGTCTCTGCAAACCATTGATTTCCCGCAGCAACCTGCTGAGGAAGGAAAACAGTGTCTCTCCCCTGCCTTCCTCCTCTGACGCTCACAGTAAGCTGACTAGTTTTGCTGAGCTTAGATCTGCTGCGTGAGCAGCTGTGGGTGGATATGTCAGCCTTTGTCGTATCATGGTACTTCATTAAAGCTTCTTCTCTTTTTCAAGAATGAGATGCTTCACTCGGTCAATGTCACCCCTTCACTCTGGCTCACTTTGAATGCTAATTAAGATCAGTGTTCCATCTTTAATGGGTGAATGCCCTCAATCATACGTGGGATGAGACAGAGAGACAAGAGGAGATCTATCACATAGGTCAAAGGCAGGATGGTGTGAAAATCAATTGGGGATTATTTGTCATAGATAAAGAGCAGTAGGGGAAAAGGAGAAATAGGCAAAGAGAGACTCTAAAGATAAAGACAAAAAAATGATTTCTGCAGCAGATTAAAATAAAACAGTATCTTAACTAACAGAGTGAGAGTGGAGAAACAAAGCATCCTCCTGTTCAACTCGTTTACTGTAACGATAATATAAACTAAACAAACACAAAGCGTTTCTGAAATGTATAGTTGCCATCAATGGCACGAGCGACTTCAGTTGTGCTGCTCATGCTCCTGTGTCTCATCTGAAACACCACCAGATGGCGATGTTGAAATATAAATGTGAGCAGCACTCAGCTCCTCTGAGTCATGGATTTACTATGAAATCATCACCAAGAGCTTCCTGCAGATGCGCTGACAGCACTGAAAGATAATGTTATTCATTTGTAAAGGATGCCAGTGACCCAGTAGCCCAGTGCTACGCTGTGAGCAGCATGACATCCTTCTTTTTGTTTGTTGTTAGGGTAATTTTTATGTTGCTTAGATTTATGTTGCATTGTTCAATGTGTCTTTGTTTGCATGGAGTTTCTTATTGTAGTGTCGAGAGGTTCCACCGCATTTTTTCTTGCAATATCCTTCTGTTTTGTTACGGTGCCTTCTTTCTCTCATGGTTTTAGACCACTGCAACTACTGTGATTTGATTAATGTGCAGGGCATTAAAAGGGCATAACGGCCTTTTTGAGTCAGCAGGCAGAGTAAAGCGCTCTTCCATTAAATTCAGTTTGGCCACTTGGCAAATGTGAACATTAACACTTCAATGTGTGATTGGGGCTCGTGGATGCTGAGGAGGCTGGTGCTAGTCGAGATGCTGCAGAATTAGAGACAGTTGGCTTGAGATTGGGAAAAATTGTTCTGTATCTATGATAACAGGCTGTTTTAAGACTCATAGATACATCGTTTATGAAGACGACTTCACAGGGTTAGGGTAACCCTAACCCTAACCCTAACCTCTTCGCAGCTACAGGTTAAGACACCAATAAAATGTGCTGATTTATTTAGAAAAACAATTTAAAAATTTTTAAATATTAACAAAATAATAATGTGTTTTCCTGGCGTATGTGTGTGTGTGCGAGATTTGTTTTCCACATAAGACACATTGAAATCCATGAAATCTTGATGGTCCTGTCGTGTTCTTCCAGCTGACTGCATGCCTCACTAATCCCACTCAGACTCAGTGTGTTTGTGAGTTATTCCGTGTGCACTTACTTTCTTGTTTGTGTTTCCTGTGTGTACACGCATGGCGTGTGCCCTTGAAGTCCCCCTGTCTGAATTGTTAAATGTTTCCATGTGTGACTACATTTGCGAGAGGACCTCTCCTCTTTATCTCCACCCGCACACGCCAGCTAACAGAGCCTCCGTGGACTATACACACAATAGACATGATAATAACATGTGAAGTGTTGCCCTGTGCCTTCAAGCTTGTTAAAATTGTACCGCTGGGGGCTACGGTGGTATGTTCAAGGTCAGACTCGCAGTGTAATTTAGTATTTAATTTTAACTAAATTCTGACAGGTGCTAAACATTTAATGAGAAATTAGCTTGATGAGACTTTTTTTTACAAAAGACTAAGTTTGGTATCAACATAAAAAATTCTAATGTTTTTTTTATATAACCACTTTTATTTCACTAAACAAATGCAGTCCACAATACCTGAGGTATTTCCTTGGTGCTTGTGTTTTCTGCAAAACAAACATTGACACATAAGTAAACATGACTGCAAATATGTAATCTTTCAAGGACCTGTATTTGTTTGTGCACTTGTTTATGTTTGCACAGTACAGCTTCTAAATATTTGCTAGTTACATGCATGTGTTCATTGTCAGATGCATGTGTGTGCACTTTTGTATTTCTGTTAGAGTGCCCCGTGTGGTCTTAGACTCTAGCAGTGTGAATGGTCCACTTAAAGTACTTAGAGCACTTGAGAAATAATGCACACATCTCATTTAGCCCTAAGAGTCTCTTGGCTTATTGGCTGCTCCAGTGATCATACAGTATTTGCTATAAGGTTAGATTGTGGGTTGTGAGTGCTTGTGCGTATTTAATCACACTGGAGAGCGTTATTTATTTCAACCACTATGGTATCTGTTCAACTATTAATCCATCAAACTAAGCTGCATTCACAATGTCTGAAAACACGGCACCAGTAAAAGTACCTGTTTGATTACAGTACAGCTGATCTGAGAATCTGCTATTATCTCACACTGCAGTATAAAGATAGTGAGACACGTGTACTTTCAAAGTAGAGTGCTGAGCCTTAGACAGCACTGTGAAAGGAGTCTCAATGCACTAAACTGTAACATGTAGTTTGACAAACCTATTCTGTGACTGCACCTCTTTTCTGGTACCACATATTTTGATGGAGATACGGCGCAGCTGTTGATGCATGCAGCTATAGAATAAGTCACGATCCATGTCCAGATTTCCTACTGGGAGATCAATACAGAAATCAGATGAAGATTACCTGCAGAAATGGTGATAGCTAGCAGCCTGGCACTACGTGGGAGGTGGACCTGAAGGATTTTGAGGCTGAAGAGGGAGGCTGGGAAATGACAAAGCCTATAAATATATCTGTCGGAGCTGTTGACAAGTTGTTTTCTGTGGGTCCAGGATTTCTAGTAGCACTGGTAAAATAATAAAACACCCTTTTGATAGTATACATACATTACCTTGAGTCTAATGCTTAAACTGAAATTATTAGTTTTCTTAACTATACTATCAAATTATGACTGGAGGAGAAAAAAGAACGTGTAGGCATTTTCAGCTGAGTTGAACCTGGTAGATCACATAAAGATGAAAAAAACACTAACTCTTCCTGTTAGTTTCTGCTTTGATTGGATTAGATTAGATTAGATTAGATTAGATTAGATTAGATTAGATTAGATTAGATGCATCTGCTTAAATGCTGTCCAATCGCGTGGATATCACAGCGCCGCCTGTGCGTAAAACTGTAACCTGGGAAATAGATTTCTTAGCGCGTCTTGTCGGGCGTGGCTGCTTTCTCTGCCGGGGGTGCTGTAGCCGTAGTCTGCTACGGGGCTGCTGGATGCTCCGTGATGGATGAGGAGTGACAGATCGGGGTTAGCCGCTAGGGGAGTCCATTTTCTTGCAGTGCACGGCCCTGCCCGAGAAGAAATCGGAGGAGGAGAGACACACTGGAAACAGAGGATAAGGGGACGAGAAACACGGAGTGGAGCGACCGCTTTCCGCCCCTCCTCTTTGCCTCTCTGTCACTCTCTCTCTCTCCACACTCCCGTGCATGACAACCTAGTGGGCTATACCCGGACTGCACCGCATTGACGCTGCTGCTGCTGCTGCTGCTGCTGCCACCGACCCAACCCACTGAACTAACGCGTCCACATCCAACACATGAAGAATCGGCCTGTTTCGGATGCTCTGAGCCACAGCTGGAAACCGGATAAGGTCGCGTTGCGCGCGAGGGTATGCAACAATTCCTCCTCTACCCCTCTTTGCTTCTTTCTCTCTGGATGCAGACTCTGAATCGCAGTCCTGCTCGGTAATGTCAAGACTTTGGTGACTCGGGCAGGAGATCCTTCAAACTGTAGCACATTCAGGATTTCGGGATAGAATCACCAAGTTTGCAGAGGCCGTGCCATGAATGGAGCAGTTTACTTGACACCGTGAGCTCACTGCGCCGCTTTCAACATGGGTGTTGACTGAATGTTGGAGTCTCTCCGCGCTGCCACAGAGGTATGATGATGCACTTGTGAGGATTAGAACTGCGCCAAACAATTCCCGGACCATGCAGATTCTGCCGCCTAGGACGTTATTTGTGTTACTGGCCAATGCACATATACTGTTATCTCTGAGACACACCGGAGAAAGGAACAGCAGCTCCTACTTTGCCAGGACTTTCCATGGGTCACTCGGGGAGACCCACCAAAACAAAGCCAGAGACCGCGCGCTCTCGTCGGGACGCGCCACAGGTGCGTCCTCGGCGGAACCGCAGGCGCAGCGTGCAATCACCAGAGGGACCCTGAACTCCACTCATCTCTGGAAAAGGAAAATTGCGGGAGAAACGAGGCGAATTGGACACAACAAACGCGACTTCAATAGGACCGTGACACCCGTGGAGGATCCCAACGCCGTCTCACATTGGGAGCCGACGCGCCACCGTAACAAGAGGATAAAGTTGAATGGCGGTCTTAGTAGTACGGGGACGCCAGCAGGTGGACACTACAATGCGGGTAAAGCCTCTTCAATGGGCCGGGGAGAAGGAGGAGGGGGACCTGAGGAGGGTGACAGGGACAAGAGAGGCACAAAGGATGAACAGAAGAAAGCCTGGAAGAGGGGGAGAACCCGGCTGAACAAAAGCTCAGTGCTTCTGGCTCAATCTCACTCGTCGCCGTGGGAACCCATCCCCAAGCCGGTGGCCCTCACCTCCACCGACCTGCCCTTTGACCTCTTCACCAGGAGGAACGAGTTCAACGAGAAGGAGGAGAACCCCTGGGACGCCACGCCGATCACCCCTCCCAGCTCGCAGGACTTCGGGGACGAGATCAAGAACCCTTTTTATCCGGTGACGAGTGAGACGTATGGCGCGTACGCGATCACGTGCGTGTCCGGGGTCATTTTCCTCGTGGGGATAGCGGGCAACATCGCCATCCTCTGCATCGTGTGCCAGAACTACTACATGAAAAGCATCTCCAACTCACTGCTGGCCAACCTGGCAGTGTGGGATTTCGTGCTCATCTTCTTCTGCCTGCCCATGGTGGTTTTCCATGAACTGACCAAGTCCTGGCTGCTGGGGGAGTTCACCTGCAAAGTGGTGCCCTACCTGGAGGTAACGTTAGTGTGTCCCTTCTGGTATCTTGTCCACTGTGACTATCACGGGGACAGTTATGTCTTTGTGGATCTGTTGTAATTATGTTTTGAAGCAATGCCTACAGGCAGTTCTGCCTTCTGCTAGGAGCACAGATGGCAAATGTGGTTCAGCCTGTGTCATTTACATATTATCCACCTTGTCTGAATGTAATCACACCTCCACAGCAACAATAGACCGAATCTGTTTGACTTTAGGCGATGAAAATGAAATTCCACAATCCAGCGCAAAGAGTTGACTAAAGCTCAACAGCCCAGAACGCAGACAGCTAGGAGACGTCACCGCAGCCAATAACAAGGACACTCTGTCATCTGTACACCTGCTGCTACTGGATAGTGAGAGCCCCAGCTCTAGGCTTGTAGACAAGACACAGACATAGACAAGGCACGTAAGGCAGTGCATCGTTCCCTTATCTTTGTATGTCTTTCACACACTGGCGTTCATGAGTACAGGAGGGATAATAGACGTTTCATCTTCCTCCTGCGCCTACTGCAGTTACACCAGTGTTAGTTACACCCAAAGGTGGAAGTCTTTTGTACTGAGCAGTGGATTCCAGCTTGTTTTGAATGGTCATTGACGCAAACTGGTTTGAGGATGAAAGCATGCAGTCTTACAGGGTTTGGCATAGTCCATATGTGACATAAACCATACTGCATCAGATCAAAATGAAAGCAGTGATCTAAGGGTGGTGTCTAAGGCAAGTTGACCAGAATTCAAGTTTGACTCCACCCTCTGGACTCTGTGAAGCCTGCAGGCAGGGAGGGGAAAATATGAGAAGGCATTCATCTTTACTCTATTGTCCTGATATACGTTAGTAATTTGATGATGCTGAGTACTTCAAGTATATTCCTTTGTGCACACACTAGAAACACTTTTTCAAAAAAATAAGGAATTTAATGTCAAATGCAGGCATGTAGCCCTCAGCTGATGAGATACCCTCAACGGTTCTGCGAGAGAACATATCTAAAAAATAGTCTTTGTCAGTGTGTGCTCCTGTTGCACAATGTGTGGCAAACACCTTGCAAGTGCATATGTTTTAGTTATAAGGGGATCAGAGGGAAACAGAACCCCTGCCTATGTTCCTGCTCATGAACTACTGAAGGACCAGAGGATATTATTTAATAACCTTACTAACATGCTTTGAGTGCATGGAACAAAAGGTTGTTCCCAATACATATTTATTATTGCATGTGCAGAAGTATTTTACAGTACGTTTCCATGAGGTCATGTACAAGGGGGCATGTATGTGCTCACAGTGTGTGCGCATGCATGTATCAAAACAGGCCGTGAGTAATGCAGCCTGGGGCTCTCTCTCTCCCTGTGGAACATTCAGTGAAACACACACACACACTCACCCTATGGAGTGAGTTTACTCTTCACTTAACCCAAATTTCATCTCAGAGGAACAGAACATTTGGCCTGAAATGCAGACGTGCACACTCAGTCACACATGCAACACACACACACACACACACGCACGCGCGCGCACAAACATGAGACCCAACTTCACGTCTCCATGCGTTCATAATGAGAAGATGGTATAGAAAATGTGTGCAAAGAGAGAAGCTTCCCATGGTGCTGCCTTCAGTAAACCTCGTTTCATTCAGTGCTTGATCGAGTGTGGAATTTTCCAAACCACAAGGAGAAAGCAATCTGAGGGTGTGAGATGTGAGCAAACACGGCGGGGAAATTGTAAGAACACTGCACAAAATAAAAGTGTGAACTCGAGCCAGTTTGCATTATTTCAGAAACACGTCAGTTTCATGCTGCTGTCAACGCAGATGATCCCTTTAGGCAGTGATGCAGAGCAGCAAAATGAGGCAAAACTAATGGGCAATAATTGGGTTTTTGCACCTGGCGGTTGATTTGGATAGGAAGTACTTAGAAAGTAGGGTAAAATAAGAACCAGTGCAGTAAGCATGTTTCAAAATGAGCCTTTCGTGAAGGTTCATTAAGAACTGGCCTGTTGTCTTATTAATGCCAAATGAAAGGAAAATATTTAGGATATGGACAAAGCTAGTACAGGATGGAACTCCAATAAGAATCACATATATCATGATATATACATTTATAAATATTTATTAATGGCTGCCTGTCGGAATAGATGCAAGATTTAAAGGTCATAAACTCATAATGTCGCACAACGTTCACTCAGCTCGACACTGAGCTGTTTGTGTCTCATTTATACATCTGGCCTCGACAGTGCTGTACAATGTGCTGTGGTCACAAACTGTAGGCCGCCTTTGCTATGGTACAGTGGGCTACAGCAGGCAGAGTGAGAGAAACAGACTATTGAAGCAGAGCAGGAATGAGGCAGACGGCAGAAAGAGAGCGAGACACAGGGCTGCAAGAAGCCATCAGGAGACTCATGTACGGTGGTGGTAATGGCACCAGTAAGTCACTGGTTTCATTCTGATAATCCAATACTCAAAAAAGATTACCTCTGTAATCAGCTGATATAATTACAAATCACCAAACCTTATTTAAATGAATTAGATGAAAATAGACTCTGTATACAGTCATGAGCAACAGAGCCCAGGTTTATTTCCCTAGCCATCTAGCTAACAATCTGGCCTGTGCACACACAAGTCAGTGGGGTGTGCTGATCCTCCAGATGGGTGGGAAGGCCTTCTCTCCACCGATCACTGCCCACGGTAGTTCTCCCTCTTCCTCTCTCCATGCAACAGCTATCTGTTGCATGGAGAGCGAGTCTCAAGGGAGGATGCTCACACACACACACTCTTTTTGTACACACTGTGGCAGCACACAAACATACACAAGGTCTGGAGTCCTTTGCATTCCCAGCCCATTTATTAGACGCATGAATTATAGTTAATTGGAGGATATGTAAATTATTGAGAGTATATAATTAGCAGCTCTACATAATGCATGATGGTGAGTCCATTCAGTCCGCTCTTTGTCCACAGATGAGTAGATATTTTGTTTTATACAATGAGACAAGACCACACAACATCACGAAGCAGAGATTTGCTGTTAGATGCAATTAGGCACATTGATAATTGACCATGAAAAGATGAAATATTAATGGAATGATTGCCATTTCAAATTAGTTGTGTTGGTGGACTAAAGAAGAACAGCACACCAGTTTCGGATCAACAGGGACCAGGTCGGCATGTAGCCAGCCTTCACAGAATACAACAGAAAAGAAAAGCAAAGCTATTGCATTTTGTATTGCAGCCAACATAACACTTCTAGGCAGGAATCAACGACCTGGAACAAGATTTTTCAGCAGCCACTGTACACTCCGTGAAGATTTTTTTTGCTATCTCCAGGGGAAATCTGCCACAGGTCAGGATATAATTTAATGGAAGAGAACTGTATTGTCTGGAAGCAACTGCGTCAGACACACAGAAAAAAAGATGTAGATAGAAAGCAACAGAATAGAGCTGAACACCAGAACTGATTGTTGCTACTAATTTAATTAAAAATAGAAAGCAGCAATATGACTGGTTGTGAGTGCTTGCCCTACTTATTTGTGACTTCTATGGAGCTTTTGTCCTAAATGGTCGAGACAGTTTCTTTCCTTTTTTTTGCCCTACAATAGAAAAAAATAATAGGCTGAAAGTTCACTCACGAGCTTGGAAACAATAGACAATCTTGGCACAAAGACTTTTCTACAGTGGTAAAGATGGTATTGATCTTCTCATCTAACTCAAAAAGTGAATAAGCAAATATCTCCAAATACAATATAATATACAACAGAGTAACAGAGAGAGATGGGAAACCGAGGCCTTTTAAAGTCATCTGAAAAGAATCTAAATCAGCCCACAGGGATGGATTTAGTCAGTCTGTTTGCCATAATCCCACATACAGACACACTCATATGTATGTACCACAATACTCACATACACAAACCCACAATGAAATAGGAATTTTAATAAATTTGCATGTGTGCCGGCACACATCGCTACTACCTTAGTCCCAGACAAACAACCAGCTGGGAGACGGATGGTGGCTGTCAGTGACTGGGTCTCCTTGGTTAGAGTTATGTTCTGGTGGAGCCAGCACCAGGTCACGCATTCAACCTAGGAAAGGATGCAGCTGGAATAACCCTTTATCTTCCTGTGTGTGTGTGTGTGTGTGTGTGTGTGCGTCTGAGCACTGGTCCATTCATCACCTGATAACACCCATTACCCCTGACAGAGGCTGTAGTCACAGTATGGCCACACAGGCTCCACCAGTCCTTGTTAAGACCCAATTAATACCACGAGGCCTTTGTGCCTCCAGCTCACAGGACCTTTAATCAGGACGTTAATGGGCCGATATTAAAAACAGCAGCAGGGGAAATGTCTTGCTCACCTGCTGCACAGATACACGAGAACCTGAAAAACAGGTGTTCTGGATGAAAGGCTTTTCGTATTCTTTTATTTTAAACCCTTGATGTACAAGGTTAAGATGAAATAATGATATGAATTGGGCAAACTGTAATGAGAAGATTTAGTTTGACTTTTCCTTCTGAAAAAGGGGGAAATATTTAGTTTGTCTAGTCTAAAATTCCCTAATTATGTATGAAAAATGGCACAAAATGCAGTTTTATCACCAGTACAACTACAGCCATCTAAGCTAACTGGATGTAGCCTAGATCTATCTGTTTAAAGGTCAAGAATGAGCAAAAAACCCAGATTTAAATCATTAGCTTGAATATGTAGCTTAGATTTCATGTATAATATTTGTGAAACACGATTTCCACCCTGAGGCTGGCAGGCCTATTATCCTGCCACTAGGTAAAATGAACATGACAGGGTCAGGGCTGCTGTTTGGGAGAATGCCACATTAACATTGGTAATCATATCAGTGCTACAATAAGATGTTGTCGCTTCCTGTCACTTTGGGTTTTCTTTCATTTACTGATGAACTCTTCTGTTTCTCCCGCTCATTTATTACATTTCTCTTTTCCATTCTTCCTCTGTCCCTGTTTTTCATCCCCTCATTTGCATAACCCCCTTCCACATCACCCCAGCAGGACTGATTCTTGCACTCTCTCTCCCTCTCTCTCCCTCACCCCCCCTGCACTACAAAGCTATGCTTGTTCATCCTGCCCTTCCTCTCTCCGCCCTGACACAGTGATCAAAGCTGGGTTCTTCTTGTCCTCCATGACAGCCTGTAAAGCCATTCCAACCCTGTTGTTCAAGCCATGAAACATTCATCCACCTGTCCGTGTGTTTTGGATGGATACGTCTGTGTGTTGACTTACATGTGCATAATGAAATACAGGTATGCTTCATGTGCTTGTTTGTAGGGAAAGACTAATGTAGGGTGGGCTACGATGCTTCTTCTTTAACTATAGAAATATCAGATTGGCGTACAGGATCACTACGGACTATGAGATATCACTTTTAAATTGAAAAACATGGATTGGCTTTTGATCACTTTAAAGAGCATTTATTAATGTACAACACTGTGCAAAAGTCCTAGGCCACCATTAAATGTTGTTTTAGCAGTGTTATGATGACCGTGTATATTTTTTCGTGTGTGTGCCTGCGCGTGTGTGTGTGTGTGTCCGCGCCTGTAGATGTGACAGGATGGGTTATTGAAGTTTATTTTCTCATGGAACAGTCATACTAAAGTAAAATAAGGCATCAATTCCAAGTTTCAATCCGATATCAATATTATTGATCAATAGTTGGTTTGTCCGCTCACCCCTATTTTGCAGCCACCACATAGATACTCATTAGTTACTGTATTGTGATGGTGTGCACATGTGTGTGATTCATGTGCATGTGAGAAACTGAGGTATGAGTTGGTTTCATTTGAATGTTATTTATTATTCATAACGTGCACACTAGGGTTGACTTCTTCATTTCGTTGTACTCGCACTACAATGACAATAAACCTGATTCCAATTCTGATTCTTTACAAGAGAACAAACGTTTCCGTTCTGTTCTTCTGCAATTAGCTCAAGACTGCTGCACAGGCTCTTGATTTCTGGTGCCTGGCTTTTCACTCATGGTTATCTGGCTGTAACATGACAACGGCTGCCACATGCGCACACGTTTTGACATCTTCCCATATTGCCTAAAGGATTATTCCCTCCAGAGTTTGAATAAACCACTCACATATATGCACTTTACCTAAGTCTCTTCCAGGTTTTGCTGAAAATAATACATCACTTTAGTAGCTAATGAATTATGGTTGTTCTCCTTTGGCTAAATTGTGAAACAATCCACTTCAATTACAGTTACAAGATTGTGGTATGACAGCAGGTAATAAACCCCCCTGTTCCAAAACGCTGGAATCTGTGGGTGGTTTGTCTCCTCACTTACTCCTTGCTGTTCTGTTTGGTCGCCCTTCATTACTCTGGTTAGGACCTCAGTGTGTGTTAAAGGGTCAGTGCGTGCGTGCGTGTATCGGTCTTTCAGACATAGATGCACAGAACATCTTGCATTTATGTCTGACTAGGACGTAACTAAAGCCATGGCTCACTGGGGCCATCTGGGAAGCTGGCTGTTGTAATTAAATTTGATATGAAAGGAGGAAAGGAAGGAAGGAAGGGAGTGAGGAGAGGAGGAGGAGGAATCAGAGCAGGGAGGATAGAGAGAGACAGAAGGGGGGAAAGGTAAGCAAGGTCAGGAATGATGGAGGATGGAGGAGATCTTCTGATCTTTTTCATAAAAAAATTATGGAAGACCCTGGTTAATGTAAAGGCACACACACACACACACACTCCAGCTGCAGAGGAATAGTTTGCCGTTTGCCCAACAGATGCTTTCACAAGCCGAGGAAACAAGTGTGCTCACTGACAGTTTGTTTTTAAAGAATGTGGAGGCAACGCCACGTAATTAGCTGGTACACGGCGTTTCTGAGACACGAACGGAAAACTGTGGAATCTTTAGGACTTTTGTTACATAGAAAGACTTTAAAGGAGCAAACGCACTAACGACAGATTTTCTCTCAGCCTTCCACTTGCTGGATCCATGTGGTGTCACCTCAGTTTCTGTGCTTTTGTTTCTCTCTCACACACACTCAGACAGACACACACACACACACACAGTCACGGATGCTACACAGTGGTAATAACAGCTTACAGCCGTCTATTGTGCTTCTGTTGCTCCACCACTTGTAATTACCCCAGTGTCAGCTGCACCTAAAGGCCAATGCCATTACTGCGAGCCCTGCTCTTTATTTATGTGAGGGTGGCTGACCTGTCAAGTGTTGGAAAGACAAGAAAGAGAATCTGTGTACGGTATTCAGGATACAGTGATAGAGGTTATAGAAGTTATCATTATTTTAATCGTTGTAAGACTTACCGCATGGAAAAGAGTGTTGCACACACCTCAGGATGCCTGTCAGCTTAAATGACTCGTTCACACTATCGTACCCTCGTCCTTATGTTTCATGACATGAGGACATATGTCTGCACATTCAATTTACACTGTTACTAATGACTCTCTGTTTTCACAGGTGGCTTCTCTGGGCGTAACCACCTTCACCCTGTGCGCTCTGTGCATTGACCGCTTCCGCGCAGCCACTAATGTACAGATGTACTATGAGATGATCGAAAACTGTACCTCCACTACTGCCAAGCTAGCAGTCATCTGGATTGGTGCCCTCCTGCTGGCCCTCCCGGAGCTCCTCATCAGACAGCTGGTGGTAGAGGACACAGGAATCCCAGACGAGCCTCCTGTTGAACGTTGTATTATCAGGATATCCACATCACTTCCTGACATGCTCTATGTGCTGGGCCTGACCTACGAGGGGGCCCGACTGTGGTGGTGCTTTGGCTGCTACTTTTGCCTTCCCACGCTTTTCACCATTGGGTGCTCGTTGGTAACGGCGCGCAAGATCCGGCGCGCAGAGCAGGCCAGTGTGCGCAGCAACAAGAAGCAGATCAGGCTGGAGAGCCAGATGAACTGCACTGTTGTGGCATTGGCAATTGTCTACGGTGCATGTGTAGTGCCTGAGAACATCTGCAATATAGTTTCTGCATACATGGCGGCCGGCGTTCCTGAGCACACCATGTCCGTCCTCCATCTTCTCTCGCAGCTGCTGCTCTTCTGTCGGGCCGCTGTGACGCCAGCCCTGCTGCTTCTCCTGTGCCGACCCTTGGGCAGGGCCTTCCTAGACTGCTGCTGTTGCTGCTGCTGCTGTAACCACGTGCCCTCCTCAGCCACGGCCAGTGACGATAACGAGCACGAGTGCACCACTGAGCTGGAGCTGTCCCCATTCAGCACCATACGCAGGGAGCTGAGTAACTACACACCTGCCGGCTCCAACTGCTAACTTAAATTCCTCATCAGGGTTGGAGATCCGCCTGTTGCTAGTATTTCTCAGACTTGGCTAGGAGATTTGCCTTAACTAGCCTCTTCACATTTTGAAATGGATGCATGAAAGGAATTGGACAGTGAATAATCACATTCAGCCAGCCAGCGTCTTAATCGCCAGCTTTCATCGTTATAATTCTGTACATTTACACTTCATCTGTTTATTTGGTATTTCCCAAGAAAGATAACAAAAGCAGAATATTTTCACTTGTGCCCTGGGGTGCTCCTAAAACAGGGTCAAAACATATTTTTAGCAGTCCTGCCTGAAACCTTTAACACTTACACACCTCCCTCCTGTAGACCTTATATGCCTAAATATCTTAACCTGGTATCTGGTTCCTCGCAAGAGGTTTGACTCAGAGTAATTTAATTTAATTAAAGCTACAATATCTAACTTTAATTTGCCATATTATCAATTAATCAGTTTATTAAAGGTAGTTTACTTTTTTCTAAATGTTTTTTTTTTTTTCAAAACACGCAGCCAAACGCATCTGAACGCTGTAGAGGTGCAGTTACCCAGACTAATTGGTAGCAGCAAACACCTATTGGCACTTTTAATAGCATTCCTATTTACTGTAATTTCATCATACTATTACCCAAATGACTGGACAGGGAGAGGGACAGCTGGGTGGAGCAGATTGGATTGCTACTGGTATCTATATTCCCAAAAGTTGCATATTGTAGCTTTAACCTGATGGCAATACCGAAAAAACTTGAGAAAAAAACGTTGACATTTTGCTATTAATGCTATTAACAGGTAAAGGGAATATTATTTATTCTGTACAATGTACATAGGTAAATGGTTGTACAGAAAACTGTATGTGTTTGGCCTAAATTATATTAATGTATGGGAAGGTCTATACTCACAATCTTAGGAGAGAAATAACCAGTGCCCACCACCTTCCCAATGTATACTTGGTGAAATAAGAAGGACTAAGCCAATTAGTCGCAGGGCAACCCTGTACCAATATTCAAACACAGCATCCAATAGGCTGACACTGTCTAACGAAGAACTAGGTTTATAGACTATGTCCGCTGTAAATGTACAGTTCATATAATGGTGTACACATGGGAACAAGGCTTCTGATAATTAAATGAGCGCAAGGAGGTCTTTACAGTAATGACAGGAAACAAAGATGATCTTTCACTGGAGAATCTGCATGTACACAACAAATGTACACTGTATACTGAAAAATGTAACTGGGCTGGTCTCAGACAACAAACGTGGACTTGAGTGGAAGCAAATGGCTCGGAATGGACTAATTGAGATGACATTAAACTGAAATGGATTGAAATGGAGTCATGTGAAAGGCTCCAGATTAAACCGATAAGTGTGAATATTAATAAACTGGAAAGTAATGGAACATAACACGGTGGCACATGATTGAAAGGATGGACTCTGCATCGACTGGACTGAAAATGAATATCTGCACTACATTGTTGTATCATGTTACGCCTTACACTTTGGGCTGTATATATATATATATATACTTTACACTTTCTTTGGTGCTCTCATGATGAATGCGCTGTAAGCAACAAATCCATCGGTTCGACTAAGAATTGCAAGTAACTGAGCTGCGTACTACGTTTCAGGTCAAGAAGACAGATTACAGTTATCTGTGATAACTCGTGTAATACAGGATCAAGTAAGAAAAATTAAAAATCAATGTTTTACTGAGCGGCCACAGAAACAGTTCAACGAGACCGTCTGAATCTTAGTATAAATATAGAAATACTGCCTTTATTTTAGAGTGACTACTACACTACAAATATTGTAGCATTTTATTTTGGAGTATAACAATTATTAGTATTAAATGTTGGTAGAGTATATTTCAATATATGCAATAATCAATCAGTCTTTATTGCATTGGTACAGAAATATAATTACTGGCTATTGTTTATGTTATGTAACATTAAAATACAGTAAATATCAATAATTGACTAATTGTAGTACACACATAATACTGCATAATTACACAGTAAATACAGCTGCTGAAGTGTACATATAATGGGAATTATATTTTTGTACCAACAATCATCACAGATGTCTTAGTAAATACAAAGTAGCTCTTTTATTTTTATTATTTATGATTAACAAACTCTAAAATGAAGTGCTACCACTATGTAAATCAAAGCAGAACTGCGGGTTTGTTTGACCCTTATCTCTGACTGCCCCGTTTTACCTCAGCCACTATGATAAAAACAGCAGCAGGTCTGTCGAGCTCCGGATTTCTTTACATTTTCAAGTGATGTCACAAGCAGTGTCCATCCAGCTTGAGCAGAAACGGTCCTCAGCGTTGGAAGATTTTAAACTAAACTACACACAGTGAGGGGCGTGGTGCGTCTTCACCTCCTGATTCTTGACCTTACACCTTTGCAGTTTCTTTACTTGGATTTTTAAAGACGACCAGTGAAATGATTTTCACAGTGTAAAAAATTACAAGTGTATTGTACTGTAAATCTGTTTTCTTAATCCTACTAATCAGACCTGGGTCAAAACAATGTCCAAACCACCACGAAAACGTGTCACAGTGCAGGTTGATCTGGCGAAGGCAGAGGCCGAAAAAACTCTTGCAGCCTTTATTTTGTTTTCTAACAATCATTTAACGAATCAGTCTATTAGATATTTATAATGACTGTAAGAATAATGGTGGTAGATTCTGTGATGGCCCAGGTGTGACATACATTGGTATACTGTATATTACGATGAATCTTTTGCATATGATTCTGCACTGCCAAACACCTTCTCTCTGTCTCTTGTGCTCTTGTGGTAGTAGCACACTATCTCTGGGTTGTCTGTCTCAGCATGGAGGTCAGTTTTTCTTTAGCTGCATCAACGAATGGGGAAATGTGTTGCTACAAATCACACACGGTTTGACAACACCCGGGGCCAGTCATATTTAAAATATATACGGGTTTACTATACAGAGAAGCTTTGGATAAATGGTGCTTTATCCTTTTTTAGCTGGTGGCAGCAACACCACTGGCTCTAATGAACTCCAGTTTATGAGCTCCAAGAGATCCAGGTGGATGTAGCCTGTGGTCGGTGCTGCCTGTCATCCTTCAATTTAATAGAGCAAAATGGGCGAGAGTATTGCAGCATCACAATGCAATGCCCCCACAACCAGTTTGACAACTCTTTTTATTACGATCACTATCAGGGTATTGTCAAGGGATCTCAGCGTATGTGTTCTTGCACCGTCCCAGTTTTTCTATTAACTCACTCGAGTCTGGATTGTTTTTAAACCTTTCTTTTGATGGAACTCAAGTGTAAACTGACCTCTACTCCTGATATTCCCTTCCCTGCATCTTTCTGGGATTTTAGCCCATTCTAAATGGCTCAGTGTGTAGTAACGTGGTTCAAAATATTGATGAAGTGATTCTTGTAAATCAGTCAGTGAGACGTTTATTCTGAACTTTGTGATTATCCTCTTCACTCTGAGCAACATATGTCTGTATTTGATACCTGAAAATGTAAGCACACAACCACTATTAGTCTAGTCACTGGTTTCTAAATAGCTTTTTATATAGCCAAAAAAACTGTCCCTTTGTTTATCAAAGAACTTTATCTTGAAAACTGTCTATTAAAATCCTAAATGTGCCATCACTGTGGTGTTAATTTATGTTTTTAAAGGCCGTCTTTGTTTTTTTTGATCAAATTTCCTTTTAAAAACGGGACGAGACAACAGACTGTACATAAGTTGCTTGTTTGTTATTATTTTTTAGTCGTTGTAATTCAAAAACTTCTTCGTTACTGTATATTCAAAGCATAAAAATATTCGGCCTCTTGCCTCCATGCCAAAGGGCTGTTGCCATGGATACAAGTACTGTTAAATGGATAATCCAGCAATTTACTAAACCTCCTTCATAGAGCAAGTGGTAAAAATTAATTCCACTTTATTAGGCCAAGATATTCAGACTTTATGTGTTAAGCTTCAAAATCACTGGATTCTACATTCTCCCTGATGCAGCCTAATACCTGCAATAATGAAAACAGTTATTTTCTCTGAGTTGACAAAGCACTCCAGAGCCACAGAAGACATGATACGTTATTTGTTTTCCACGGGCCACGTAGTTTAGCAGCTTCCAGGCTGCAGCTGAAACTCATGCATGGCTGCATCTTTTAGTTTCGAGGCTTCACTCTGCAGAATTAAAAATAAGCTGACATGACATCCCATAAACTGACTGGTGACACAGTGCTCTGACCAGCAAACCTGTCCAACAGCGTCCCTTTATCAAACTCACAGAGGACGTCAAAGCTATCATGTGAGTGACAAAGTAAAAAATCACTTAACAGCACTTAAAAGATTTCCTTTTCTTCCTGATACAAACGTGACTTAAAATACAGAGAAAACACTGTGGTCTTCCTTGGGAATAAGTCCCAGTGCGTCCTCCCATCTTGGTTCCTTCTACTGCAGATTTACTACAGCCAAAAGTGTCTTCATTTTTCTTGCTCTTCCCATAACAGAGGGCCCTTTAAAATATTCATCAGTAATGTATCACTGTTCTCCCTTCTTCCAACACATCCTACACACCCTCTCTGTCGCACCCCTCTCCATCGCTCCCGTTGTTCGTCCGCTGCATCCAAAGTGTTATACAACGATGACGATAGCAGCCGACGTCCTGGGTCTGTGTATGCAGAACAGGACTGTTTATACCTCCTGTAACAGAATTAGCTGTGGTGCTGGAATGCTGAGCAGAAGCCAGAAAGCTTCGGCAACCACCAAGGATGCTGTGCTCAGTCCTCCAGAGGATGCTGCTCCCTCCCACTATTGTGAGGAGGTGGTCTCTTTCTTTTTCTTGATACATATATATGTATTTGTTGTTTCGTCAAGAGAGAGACAGAGAGTTGAACCAGCATGCTTGTGATGTGAGAGAAAGAGAGCAGGAGAAACGCATCATTCACCTGCACCAATGTGACAAAAACATTTTTGGAAAGGTGTGATACGTGAGGTGAACACCTTAGGAGCTTTGATTGTGCCTAAAGCGAAAGAATAAGAACTTTTACAAATATGATCTGAGATTAATTTAAGGAATATATATAAGAAAATGTTGATTTTGCGTTTTGCAACAAATCCATTAAATATCTGTTATTTATCCCTTGTATTGGAAATGAGAAACGCCAATTATGAAATGTCTGATGAAAAACGTGGAATTGTTCAGTTTGAAATGCACTACAGCTTCTATCTGCTGTCATTCTTATCTCCTCGCTCCTGCCACCAAAGAATCACTGTGTGTGTGTGTCTGCGTGTGTGTGATAGTTGCAGGGCATCTCGTCACAGAAAAGCTGACAAGCAATGTGCCACTCATCTTAGTAATTTCCCCAAAACAGTTGGCCCCCTGCCACTGCACTCACTCACGCTCAATCAACCTCAATCAGCAACTGTCTGCAGCTCAGACTGTGTGTGTGTGTGTGTGTGCACTATTTATCTGTCTTTGTTGTTATATTATGTGATTGTCTTCAAAAGCTTTTTCCTCCAATTCAGCTTTCTATTTTTGCAGAGTTTTTTTAATGATCAAACACTAAGTTGTGATCCAGTTTTTCCACAGACACTTTTGAATCCCTTTTACTGCGCTGCTATTTTTAGCTCAACGGGACCAGTTGTTGGCCTCGGTGTAGTTATGCAGCAATTTAAAAGCATTGTTCAGACAGTTGCATCATGTACGTCATGTCTGGGCAAAATCTCTGGGACACGTTCATTAAGTTCATTAAGGTTTTCAGTGTGATGCAAGAACCTAGCACAGGCTGCTAGAAACAGATAGCACAGGCAAAGTCTGGATAAGAACAGAGCAGGTAGAAAGAAAGCTTATTTTGGGTTGTGGATAACATCCTAAATGATCCAATATTTCATGTTATTCTGTCAAGTAATGTTGTTGAGAAGTCAACAATCTGCTTTTTACCTCAGTCATTTTTTAAAATAAATTCTGATATAAAAATCAAGTAAGCAGAAAGTGAGTCAAGTGTTACAGTCCTTTCAAAGACACTGACTATGACTCATGCTAAGGGAAAACAGAAAGAACAGTGTAAAGATATCTCCTCAGTTTGACTAGATGTATTTGATGTATCCACTCAAACCTCCATATTTTAATGTGCACAGCTTAAAACAAACCGCTTTGTTCGTCCCAAATCTACTAAACATCCCCGTATAGCCCGTGTAATCTAGTATATCATTTGGTGTTGGACTTCAGATCTATAAAGGCAGAGCACACAGAGACTATTTCTAGATGGCTGATTCTCTGCTTCTTCTGATATGTTCCCACCTTTCTGTTTATCCAAGTACAAGTGGGCAGTCATTAAAAACAGGAAGTTACAGCCAAGCAATCTGGCTGGGCTAAGGTTTTTCTGGCTGTGCTTTATAAGTGGTTGCTAGGTAACCAGGGAGTGAAGTTACCATCTTTTTAACTTTCTTTTTTCTCCCGTTGTTCTGTTGTATAATTATTATGTATTATGTATTAGTATTATTATGTAAGTGAAGTATTAAAAACCAATGTATAAACAATAAATGGGTGCTATGTTATGGATGCAGGCTGCAGATGCAGGAGATAACATGTCAATGTAGCTGTACTATAATGTTGAAGCTGCAGTTTAGTAATACATTTGCATTGGCAATAAATTAAATACATTTTCTTTTTTATGTTAACTGAGTCATTTGAAGTGACTTTCCATTATATATTTAACAAATAGTTATTCGTTTTTGAAGTTCCTCACACAGTAAGAAGCTTTTATTACTTACAAGTGACCAAAACTATTTGAACTATTATACTGATGCACAATAATGGGATAAACTGCCTAGGACAAAAAACACAAAGAAAGCGATACGAGTTTAAATAGTTTTTGTTTTTAGAATTTACTACAGTCGCAGCACTTGCAGGTATGCTGTACATGCATGCAAAGTAAGCAGTCAAGCAGTAGTAGTCTCACACACGCACGGAAACTCTGGAGCTGTAGTTTTGAACCAATTTTATTTTGACTATTTACAAAGAGATTTTTCATTTTTAATAATATATTAAAAATATAGAGACTGTCCACTGGGACCTGCTCTGTAATATATCTCCGCCATATCGTCCCTCATCCTCCTTCTTACGCTCTCTTAAGCATTTCTGTCTCCTGTCGCTCCATCCATTCATTTCCCATCCTCTTCAACACTTTTCTGCCCTCTCATACATTTTAATGTCAGCGGTTGGATCTAGCTGGTCAAATAAATAAACATCCAAATGTGTCCGCCCGTGTTGAATAAATACATAATTTGGCAACACAAGTCAACTACTGTTCAGCGTTGTAGAAAAGACAAGATAAATATTTCACTGGCTGAAGAGTGGGTAGAATGGGATTTAATCAAAGACGAGATGCTGAGTCGTGTGTGACTGCCAACTCTTATTTTGAAAGTGTTTCTGGTTGAATCTTTATAGAAACACTTTTGAATATCTGTTAACCACAGGCCTCATGCATCCAGTTTTAGCTAGCAGGAGCACGAAAATGAGTTTGTAAACCAAAAACCACAAATGTATGGTAGCTGAAAATGATGTGATACGCTCAGTATCAGCAGGATCACATAAATGACGCATAATAAATTATTGTCCATCCATTTTGTAACTGCTGACTGGCACCAAGGTAAGCTTATTTCTTTTCTGTACTCAGGTCCTAAACTGCATCATGGGGGAGCCTGTGATATTCTCTGGCCAGGTGAGTCTGAATGTTTGACCTGTGGCCTCCTCTCAGAGTTGGCTTTATCAAAATACCTGCAGGGGTGACCCGGGAGGCACATGGATCAGATACCCAGATAACAAAACAGCAGTAGCTTCACACTGAGATGCCCTCAGATATCGGAAAGTTCCACCTTGTACCAGAGATTGGGTCCAGACAACTATGGAATTTACACTAGAGTTATATATGAGTAAAAACACTTTTTATTGTACAACTGCCCTATTTCACAAAATGCAAAACACCTCAATTTGAAAAGTGAAAATATAAATTTCGCACTGATCAAGAATACATTAAATGCAAAACAGGCATCTACTGCAAGACACCTTGAGAAATATAGATTTTCAAATTGATAGAAATGTCTTTACACAGATGAGCTCACACAGAGAGACAGATTAGGCCACAACACTTGCTGCTGATCATTTTAATGTAGCAGCTGAGACATGAGTCAGTGGGTCAAAACCTCAACTCCTGGCCACTTCAAGCGCCTGCAAGCTGACGCGTCTGCGGGACATAAGTCAAAACGGGTGAGAGCGAGGGTGCGCCGTGTCATTATCTCCTCCTTGGGTCTGATACTGACACAAAAAATATGCTTCAATAGAAATATTAGACTTTGTAGCTAAGCGCACTGAGGATGTTGTGCTTTTTTTGAGCTTTGTACTACAGCACTACAAGAGTTTTGAGCGAAAGCGTGTTTTTCGAACATTCTTAAGAAGGTGGAATCACAGTAGAACACCAGCAAAGAAACTGGAGGAAATATATAATAGAAGCCCGTGCGAGACCCATTAATGTAAAATACCACTGACGGATCATAATCACTATATTTTGTGTGAACGGTCACCTACTTACTCAGAGCACCTGATTATGCTTGTTGCTATGGATACTATTCAATTTAATAACCAACATATCTCATGCCAATTAGGATATATTCACCCTGACTCAAGGAAGGCTGTATCCCAATCTACTGTTGACTGCACCAGTATATGGTGTTTCCTGGGGCTTTCACAAGGAGTTTAAATTGATATAAAGTGGATGGAAAATTTTTCCCTCCTCCGTGTTTGAGACATGTACAAACGTAAAGCTTTGCATTAATAAAAATGTCCACTTTACTCATGTTGTTTCTGAGTTACATGACATTATTCAAAGGTTTATTCTCCACATGTGGGAGTAACGTGTAGTGAAATGTAGGAAAGAAGCTTTTTCTCAGTCTCTTTGTGGTGGACACAAGATAGTTGGGCGGTAAGGATCCTTCACAGTTCTACAAGCTCAGACTCAGCAACATCCAGTGTTTAGCACAAGCAGAGGGGGAAATATTGATCTAATGGTACATTCGGCCCAACGAACAACTCTCTGTAGAGCTCTGTGACCATAAGTAGAGCCACTGTATGAACATTATATTTCTCTATTTTATTCCCCACACCTGCTGAACCTATTTCTAACAGATACAGACTATTTACCTGATGACAGAATTCATGAACCTAGAGAGAGAGTGGGCTATTTCAGCTTTTGTTGGCCTTGTCATTCATTTCTAGGTCACTGGGAGAACTAAATGCTTGGCTGAGCTTGAGACGTGCTCAACGAAGGATCTCCACATCACCATTCCCATGTGTATGCAGGTGCATGTGTGCAGTTGAGCAAAAGGAGCTCCAAACCAAACCCAGAAGGCACACACACACACACACACACACACACATAAACTTCTATGACACACACTTGACTCTTCTGTTTTTATGTCACAAACTCGCTCACACACACAGCGCTTACCAGGTTTAAGTGACCCTTCTTTACCCACTATCTTTTTCCCTTCTCGCAGCTTTAAACTCCTGCCTTGTTAAAGCTTTGCTGCTCATTTTCTCTTGGAGGGCCAGCTGTGAACGGCACCTCAGAACATTGCAGGTGACTCGTTGGATCCATGGCATAGTGGACAATATCTACTGGCGTTGCATTTAATAGCTTAGACACTGCAAACATACAAGTTCATAATCACTAGGGATGTAAAATTGGCGTCACTACAAATAGATGAAGCAAATGCACGATACACTTTCAATGCTGTATTTTTGCATACCAAAAATTGGATTTGACTTCCAAAAGAACACCATACATACTACTCACCATGTAACACACTGTCCTCTTGTGATTAGCACAGAAAATGCTTTCAGGTATAGAAAGTGGAGTAAAAATGCAGATGAGCTGCTGATTAAGCACTAGAGTCGCTCAAGTAAAACACAGAATATAGTGTCAGAACATATGATATTTACTTCACTTTTATCCAAAGCAACTCACAAAGAGCTAGTGCCGGGTGTCTGGCTCAAGGACACACCTGGTAGGAGATAGACTAGGAGTCAGACAGGGTTTTGAACCTGCAACCTTCTGCATCCCAGTCTGATACTTAACCCATTGAGCTACCAGGCCACTGTACACAATTTACAGACTACTACAGTTGAGTTCTGATTAAATAATGACACACAGATACAGATACACAGTAAAATGTGACCCGGTCAGTTGCATTTTATTAATAGGGAACAATTAGATGAATTTACCTCTATAGTTAAAGTCTGACAAGTATTCAAACTATCTTTATACAGACTATTTTGCACAAGATAGACTAGAATAAACTACCTTGAAATGTTCATTCCTTGTGCAGATTATCCTTGTTTAGCTCAGAGGGCAGGCACTATAAGGGCTTTGTCTGGGTTTAGCTCCAATTAGGCGGTCCTATTTGAGATTAAGAGATCAGAGGAGAAACTCCACCAGTATCCCCAGGTTTTATGTCAAAAGCTTTCCAAGTTGTATGCAAAGTCTCTTTAGACAAAGGAGACAGATTCTGAAAAGCCTCTTAGAAGTGAGTGACGTTCAGGTTTTGTTCTGGCTGCATAGACTCTGCATCGACACAGTGTGATCATGTCAGTTGGACTCAGCTGCCACACAAAGGTGTTACTAATAATAGCAGCAGTTGCTGCATTGCATTTGAGGACCTACATGTTGTTCTAGTAATTTACTAACACGCCCAAAGGTGCTGAGCCAGCACTGATGTTATCAGTTACCTTTTTATGACAACTCCCAGTGCAGCCTTTTGGCAGCATGACTCCACCTGATGAGTCGACAGCAAGCCACCTGCCGCTGTTTGATAATCTAACTACTCGTGAGACAGTAAAAAGCGTCACCGTCAACATAATACTGCTTACTGTAATCAGCCAGAATCCTTTTAGGGGAACAAGAAAAGTTTTTAAAGAGGCAGCTTACGTAAATTGCAACCCTTAACCAAAACGAATCGAAACTGCTCATAAAGCGAAATGTGTCTCCAGAAAGTTCAGTGTTTACCTCATTATCTCCTTATTTAACTACTGCACACCAACAGATATATTAGCAGCAAGCAGATGCTGCCTCCCAGTACTGCCAGACAACTTTTTTCTGTTCCCAATTAAAATAAATTCTCTGGGGACTGGTTGCATTCTACCACACTTAAAGATAAACAACAAGTACTGTCCTATGTAGAAAAAACTAACACTATCTATACAGAGGTACCAGATGTTTGTGCACTTACACATCAAAACTCTTTTAAATACCAGATATACAGACAGAGTCTGGTATTTAGCATTAAGTTGTTTGCGCCTGGTTAAATGTAATGTGATGTGCTGATTTTAGGTTCCTTTCTGCAGCATCCACTGTGCCTCCAACTACACCACAGGTTTGGTGGAAAAACCTGCAGTTGTGCATTAAAGCAGACGTTCATGCACGAAAGCACTCTGAGAGTATAAAGCAGAAGGCACACACACATTACAGAAAGTCCCAGGAATTACAATTACAAACACTGTCAGACTGCACATACTCATCTCTGAGAGGTAATTACTTTACTCACTACAGTCGTCTTAGCCTTTGAGCTTTAATATAAATCTTCACACTGTGACAAACTGCTGTATTTATTGTTCAAGGCAACCCAGCTCAGTCATATAGAGAGCTGCAGTTATAGAAGACAAAGAATGTACTTATTTATATGGCGATAGATGCTCATGCCTGAAGACATGCATGGATAACATCCAGCTATTCCATCACCATTAAATCAATACGCTATTAAAAGAGTATTACTGTCATTTCAGAGAAAGCATGCTTAATATTTTTGACCATAGAGCCGTCATGTTCAAATGTCTCCCAAGTGATTGTTTATTTTAAGAGAGTTTCTATGTATTCTAATGTGACAGAATATCTGTTGCTCTTTCCTGGACTAGTAAATCAGGTTTGCTGCTGCAGAGGTCTCGAGATGTTTGCCTCAGAATAGTTTGATTACATTTTTGTGCACTAAATGAATTAAAGTCGGTGCACATGAGGGGGGACGGCAGTGAAAGCAATAGTTTGAGAGTCTACAGGGGCTTGTAGGATTTGCAGCACCTTTAATTGTACCCGCAGTGTATGCAGTAGCTGGTAACAGACACAGCTGGATAAATACATTATACTGCAGTTTCACAGAATGTGATCACTGCTGTTTTAAGAATTAGATGCTGAATCTTGATCCTTATTGATCACAGTTCAATACGGATCAAATTAAAATGATTTTAGAAAGGCGGTTTCAGTTGGCAGCTGCTAGTGAAAGAAAAAAAGAAAAACTCTTCTATTAATAGACACTATAATATGCAGCTAAAATAACATGGGAGGTTTTCTCATTTGTTTTGACTGTTGTTTGATAAGAGCACTTGAGTGGAAATAATTGGTCCACCCACTCAATGACTGCCAAAATAATAGGATGTGCGGTTGCCAAAGTAAAGAGGTACTCATGTGCCAATTTGACATTTTCTGTTCAATGACTTTAAATGAAGTTGGGTAACGTGACCCTAACACACAAACACATGTAAAATATCAACTCTGATTCAAAATAACAAACAATGCAGGCATATGTTCGGGGATTTCAACAGTACAAAATAAAGAAAGTTTGGTATGTCTAAAAAGCAAATGCTTGTATGCCATAAATCAAAGTTACCAAATGTGGACCATGAGAATCAGAGTCACACAGCAGGATGATCTCCAACTACCGTGCAGCCACAGTTGAGACGTATGTCAGCCTCAAATCGCACATCGTTCACTGACTAAACTAAACACCATCAATACGTTCTGTGCTTTTGTTCTGCCTCAGTCATCTCTACCTGCAGTGACAGAGGGGATTAGGGGAGCAACGTTGTCTTTCGTAAACTCACGAATAAACACACAGACACACACCAATGTGTGTAATAAGAGCAGGAATATGTGTCGAGTCGTGTAGAGATTCTTCTCTTCTACCTCTTTGCTTTAGCATCATTATTTTCCATGAAACAGAGAAACACAGGTAGTTTTAATATACTCAGATTGATAGATTGAGGTTTGGAGGACCACAGATGGACACCTGCTGCTAACTACTTCACGGACCATCTCTAACAAGCGGCACTTATTGCCATGGCAACCCATTTTACACACACACGCACATACAGTGAATCCTGCAGACTGATCATTTATCTAGTGCTCTTTCTCCTCTGTGTCCTTTACCCCCATCACCATCCCTTTTGCGATGCTAGTAAATTGGACACCTCCCTGCATCCCACCCTCCCATCCTCTCTACCTCCCTCTTCATCCTTCCATCACTTTTGTCTGCACTGATCCTGTATTTCCTCCCTTCCGTCAGTCTGCGCACATTCATATCTTTCATACTGTTCCTCACATTTCTCTTCATCTGTCTATCACCTCATCTATCAACACCCCTCATTCCCTGCCCTTCCCTGCAGTTCACTCCGCCATCCCTTCATGTGCTTTTCTCCACCCCTCCACCCCCTGCACCAATCCATCTCCTCCAATAATTACCCAGTTGGAGGCTTTAATTAGAGTGAGAGGAGGAGTCGTCTGGTGCAGCAGAGCTCTAATTGAAATCCCAATTACACTCCTCTGGTTGTCAGTACGCAGAGGGAGCAGCCAGTCTTCCTAAAATCATATTTTCACGAAAAGCTGTATTTCTAAACTGATTACTTGGACTTTCCATAGAAATTGATTAGGTGGTAAATCAGAAACACAGACAGGAAACTGTCCCTCTTATTGCGAGCATTTCTAATTGCCTCGAGCAATCCGCCTCAATCTGGCGTGGGAATAAACAGCAGGAAGCTGTGGCAAAACAACAACAAAAAAAGTCACTAGGTAACTTGTTGCCTTGGTGATTACCATAGTGATAGCAGAGTCACAGGAAAAGCAGGTGCTCTAGTTTTTGGGGAGGATTGTGTTTCAAATGCAAGGACTGTGTGTGTGTATGGTTTGGGTTTACAATTAGCTCGTTGGCTCATAGCCCAAGGAGAACAATTACACATGCATTCAATCATTCTCTACCAATTAACGCGGTGCATGTGTGAAGTCACTTGAAGAACTGACCAAGAACAAAAACATTAACAGTGTAAAGAATTAATTAACCAACGAGCTGTAACCTCAGTGTTACATTATCTATGGCAACTCTCAAAACTCAGGAGAATTCGGCTCGATTTGAGCCTATGAAAACGTTTTTATTTCCATCCAGTCATTTTCTAAAATTCTATTCAGTTCAATCCTGGTTCAGACATAAATAATTAAGTAAAAGTGTGAACAGGGTAATATATACACTAAAACTGCAGGACGCCGTGCTCAGCTGCACAATGTAGTAACTGTAAGTAAATGTAGTAAATGTTACTCGTCCATCTGTTATGTGTATGTGACATCCAGCAATGCACACGTTCACAAGAATGCTCTTAGCAGCACACACACACACACACACACACTTGTTAAGCCTTCCCTCTTCTACCCCCTGTTGAGTCCAGCCCAGACAGACCCAGCTCAGTCCTATCTGCCTCTGGATTCGGCTGCAGACAGCCACAGAGCATATCCTGATAAGCCCCCATTGATTGGCTTCAGACTGGCTGAAAGGCTGAAAACATTGTCGTCTCTTCTCCCCCTCTACACAAACACACACACAAACAAACGTACTCTCTACAGCTAAAAGAAGAGAGGTAGAGAGAAGTGGAAGAGAGAGACGGGGGGAGAGGGATGATGGAAAAGAAACAAAATTTACAATGACAAAAGCGAACAAATCAAGACTAAAGAGGAAGCTGAGCTGTTTGGGCAGATATGGCTGCCGGAGCGACAGAAAGAGAGGGGAAGAAAGGAAGAGGGATACAAAGGCAGGTAGAAATGAGAACAACAAGATTTTACTGCAGCTGAGGAAAAAAAAGAGAAGGAAAAAGAGGAGCAGACAGGCTGATGGACAGCTCATCAGAGCCCATCACGCAGACAGACCAGAGAACCTGAAGATAGAGACAGGTGGTAGAGCAGGTTGGTGTCTGAACCCTCCGCAGTGTCCTACACCAACAATGACATGAAATGTAAATAATGCAGATGAACACGTATCTTCATGATGACGAACTGATGTCATTTAGAACTGAGAAAGGTGGAGAATCAAATATCATATCGTCCGTCCGCTGTGTCATGAGGAAGCCTCTGAGTGTAAGAATGGGTTTGTCAAAGAGGGTGTGGGCCCCTTCTGCTCTGGAGGTGTGACTCCATGATCGTTCCACTCGCCTGCGTGCTGCGGCAGACAGACTCAGGGACCAGCTGTACTGCAGCACAGACGCAAATGGACAGTATGGATCACAGAAAGAGGGAAAATTGAGTATTTGCAGAGGTGTTTGATGAGTTCAGCATTGGTAGGAGCCCAAACTCCAGCCCACATCCCCACTATCCCAACACTCTATGACATCTTTACTAGATTTCAAAGTTTTTATATGTAAAATGAAAATACAAACATATGGTTCTATGCTCATGGCTTCGTATAAATGTACATTATTCATAATTAAGAAGGAATCCAAGAACACACACACACACACACAGAGATCACATGCACGAGGATCAGAGGATGTTTGTGCCAGATGTTATCAAGTTCCCTTGAGGTGTTCCCAAGATATAGGGCTCATGAAAATGAATTTCCTAACTTTAGCTTCTATAGTTGTAAAGCCAAGTCTGTACAATGACTTTGTATGACGTTTTCTAGGCAAATACCTTCACTTTTACTTGGGTATTGAGTTTGTGTACTTCGTAAAGCTCTGCTCACATTGTAAGTGTGAGCTACATTCACTTCTGTCACGGTATCAAAACTTCTAATGTTCTTCGTTGTGTTCGTTCACAGTCAGGATACCGTAGCTTCCAGGAAAACAGTGTTCAAAGCCAGCCTGTGTGTGTGTGTGTGTGTGTGTGAGAGAGTGATACAAACATACAGAGGAAGTGTAGCTGTGCCCTCCAGTCAGACAGAAAGCAGCAGGGAACCTTGGCATCACCTCTCTTCCTTGCCTTCTCTCTCCTTCCCATAAGACTTCCTCTCACTTCTGCTTCCCTTATCTTAGTATCCTTTATTTCTCTTTTTCTCTGCCAAACACACACACACACACACACACACACATTTCATGTGTTGTTGTTTTTCCTGGCACACAGTATTTCTTACAGAAACTTAGTTGAACTGCCAAAAGATTTTAAGCAAAAATCCCTCAACGTTGTTGATACTTCTGCCCCACTGCACCAAACCGCGCTGTTTCTTTTCTGTCGGCGTGAGTCGTAGTCATGGTTGGAGGGTCACACTGAATTGTCCTTCACTGTCGTGTTCAACTGCTTCAGCTGCAGCACAGGCTTCAGAGTTTTTACAGTTTTATGCTGCATTGGTTGATCATACTAGTGCAACACTTTTATCATACTGTCAAACATTTATCAGTAGCTTGCTGTGATCTTTCACACCATTGTGTGTCATTCATCGTTGGACATGAATCAATGCTCCATCTCTCTCTAGTAAATGCATTTTAATCCTCTAAAAACAATGCCTCACCAAACGTAGTATTTTGGACTGCATCTTTTGTCTGAGAGTAATTTGTGCATGAAGGTGACTGTGAGGCTCTCGCTCCTCGTCCCCTTTGTTACGGTGTTTTCTTACATCTGTCTCCGTCTCTGGGTGATTCATTCAAGGCAATATCAATGTCTTCTGTCTCGCACTGACACAATATCTAGACAGGGAAATCTTTATAGACATCTGCTGGCGTGATGACAAAAGTGACGGTGCACTGATAGTTCTAATGATGGAGAGTTTTATTGCTCAGGCTGAATGGCTGTCAATATCGCCCAGAGATTGGTTTGCTATTTTTATTCACAGCGGCGTACAATAGCCTTGGTGCGAATCAATGGTGTAATCAGACGAGGGCATCTAATATCAGTGATCATATCTTGATCCAGAATGTTTTTAACGACAAATCTATTTTATATCTTATTAAACCTACTACTAAATTCATATTAAATCCTTTATATGGTATTTTTACAGTTTATTAAACAGCCTAATTCATACATATCAGAGTCAATTGTGACTTTTGTTGAGTCTTTACACTAATCTAAGCTCAGCTAACCATCACTTTGTGGTAGCTTTACATTTCACAGATGGACACGAGAGAAAAATCAGTTTCAGTATCTTTATCTTTCTGCAAATGAAATGTTATTCATCTAAATAGCTCAACATCCTAACCCTTTAACCTAGTGGTTCCAAAGATGTGGTTTAGGACAAAACAAAACATCCCAAGATAGATTTTAGCTCAAACAGTCCAGACACTCCTGTGAAGAAGCTTTTAAACTGAGCGTGTAAAGTGGGGCAATATCTACATCTCTGAGACCGCCTGGATGTGGAAACACAGTGTTTATGCCTGAAATCTAATCTGCTGTATCTCCTCCCTTGTTGCTCTTTATTTTTCATGGCTTCAAGGCTTGTGCCTCTGTCTTCATACGCACACATCGCCCGCAAGGACGCGCGCGCCCACACATGCACTCCTCCACCACAAATGTCAGCCAATATTTCACATTCTCTTCCCCAAAATGTCAATGCCTTGGACAAAGCTCGTCTGCCTTGCTTGCTGCTGGCCTGCCTGCATCCCACTTTAATCGGTTGTCGCTGTCTGGCGTCTCACATGCCCGGGGTCACAGGACACAACTCACTGGCTACAAATTCCTTAGGTGAGTCATGAAAGGTTAGGTTGCATGTGTAGAGCACAAAAATAATCAAATGAATGAAGCACTAGGAACTATGTTTGTGTAACACACTGATAAGATGGTAGAAGTGAGATTTTTATTTGTTATTATTATTACTGACAGTAATTGTTTGGATTTCTTCTTTTTTAGTCTATATCTGGAGTTTGTATTTACTCTTCAAAGGGCTTCGAGTACCTGCACATTCAAAAACTCCTGATGATAGGGTGAGAGGAGATTGAACTATTACGTCTGAGGAATGAAAATCTATTTTGGTGGATGGGTTAGAATTTATCTTTCTCTATATGGGAAAATCTAAATGATGACTGGCTTGTGATTTATTATATGCTATCTCATCTTCCTTTTGGTATTCCCCAAACATTCATAACTAACAGCACTGATTACACAAAATGTCTCTATCCAATCCTAAATGATACAACTGGGCCAACAGTGTTTTGATGTGAGGTCACAGCAACCTTGACCTTTGACCATCCACCCATCCATCCATCCTTCCATCTATAATCAACCACTTATCCGAGGTCGGGTCGCGGGGGGACCATCAAACTCTGATTAGTTCATTCTTGAGTCCAAGTGGACACTTGTGCCAAATATGTAGAGAATGGGAGGAGTACGGGGTTATTTCAGTGTAAATTAATTCTAATAATAGTAATATTAATACCACACGTAGTCTGTGGAATAATATTTTTCTGCCTCTTTGAAATGCAACACATATTTTTAGTTCTAAAAACAGCCAACAGATATTACTGACACTGTGGTGTTGTGCTGTTTTATGAGGCTTTTTTACTGCCTCGTAACCTCTAACTTTAAAAGCAGCTTTTTAATTGTAATTCAGCAATGTGGAATTAAATGACATTTCATAAATGACAATCATGTTCAGGTAGATCTGTTTCCACTGCTGTACCCATCAGCATGGAGCTCGTAGTTCACCTAACATACATATTCACTTGTCAAACCTAATAACTAGTATTAACAGGACTTGACCTTTATTTGGATGTATACCAGCACACTTCTACAGTAAATGTGCAAAACAATGGAGCTGATTAGTTGTGTGTTGTCAGTTGTTTCCTGATTTATTCTATACATAACGTCAGACTTTTAGCTTATGACAACAACATTAAAGAAAACTAGTTATTGTCGAATCACCTGCTTGATTGATTTTTCTTTCCACAATGACGACCGGTTGGTTTTTTCAAAGTATAGTCACAGCATTTCATAAGTCTTAAAATAAATCTAAACTGTTATGACAAGAAGTGGAAAAATCTTTCTCGCTCCTGCTTCCAGTTTCCAGCTTCTCGATGCTTCACGCCCACATCCTCTCACTGCAGTTTCTCGTCCTGATTTGGACACTGATTTCTACTCAGATATATCTCTCTTTGATTTAAATTTAGCTGAGAGATGCATGACCCTGCCCGCAGACACTGTTTGGCCCAGACTGGGATTGTATCTGCTTCTTTTTCCCTTACTGTGTCTTGCTACTTGCATGTTTCATTCCTCTATTTACAATCATTTCAGTTCCACTATCTACTCTTGTATTTGAGGATTTTTTTTTGGTGGGGGTGGGGGGGCGGGAGGCATGTGTGAAGTGAAGATAGAGTTATGGAGATTTAGTTATACTGTGCTATTTTCTTTGAGATGTTTTGCTGGTATTTAAACAACTGAAAATATGTTCAAACCCTGGGTCTTAGCATGAGGGAGAAAAATAAGAGAAGATGAATCAAACCACTACGGCTCAATATTATATTTCTGATAATTATATTATGATTGTATAATTTTTTAGACAATACTGTTTCTCATTCCTGTTGCCAAAAATGGACATAATTATTCCATCACACCACTGCAACCTACCTATAGTGTCTTTGTTTTCTACTTTTTTCTTTCTTAGCTCCATTTTGGACTCTCTGCTCAGTGCTCATCCCCCATCTGAGTTTAACTAGCAGGTTCCCTTCCACCTCTACTGGATGACCAGATTAGCTTAATCCACACACACACACCACCAGTAGCCACTCACCAACCCACCACTATCATATTTGCACACTTCAAAGTCTCGTCTTAGGCACACACAAGCACACACACACATAGATGCATACGTGCACTCACACCCACGCATTAGTCTAATCTCCTTTTCCATACCTGCCAATGACTCACTCAAAATGGATCAGGGAGTGAGGGACTTCCTTATTTTCTCAGAGGAAGGACAATAAAAACACTTCACAGCATGCACATACAGTACACACACACACACACGCACACACACACCACAGCTCAGAAAGTCATGCAGCTATGCATTTTTAATCACACACAGACAGCTTGACCTAGTATTGCTGGGCCCTGTGTGAGGTTTGTGGCAGTCTGAACATGTGTGTGGTCACTCGAAGTGTGTGTGCGTTTGTTTTTGTGTTTGCCCTCAACAGCGTGTGCGGTTTTCAAAAGCCAAATGAATCATTTGCTGTCAGCTCACACAGTCACATGATATTAAACACACCCAGTGGTCAAAACCATGAAGGGACTCAGCATAAATAATCGCACTTGCTTCATCTCCAGTTTGAGGCCTGTCACTGTAGCTGGTTAGTCAGGTACAGCACGTCCAGATGGAGGGCATACGCTGGCCTTCTGTGTCTCACTTTCATACTGATATTAGTCATTCATCCATACACGCACAGAGCGAGAGAACACATTTTCTCTCTCTACACCCTCTGTGCGACCTCAGAGCCTGTTCTCCCTCCGGGGCAGCGTTTCTGTGTCTCCCCCTATCTGTTCCTGTGGTCCTCATGCATGGCAGATGTTATGAAGACAGACAAGTTCAGCCATCTTTACAGAGTCACTTCCAAAGTTAAATGTATCCCCTTTATAGCACTTTCTAGCCAGTATCAGTATGTTGATTTAATCATTTTTGGGCAAATACCCCTCCCTGTATTAATAATGTGGCGTTGAACAACATGACACTGTGTTTGTAATCCATTTAATATGTATGAATTCCTCTCATATGTAAATAGTATGCAAATATGGAATAAAATACATTTTAGGAGAAAGATGTTTTTCTTCATTTAGGAAGTGCTCAAAATAAACAACAACTTTTTTTTTACCTTGTCAGTCTCTACATAAAGAGACTGGGAGGTGCCATGGTGTGTACGCAGCTTAAATTAAGAGTCCAGATTACTAAACTTGGAGTACATAGTAAGTACTCTATGTGCACACACTGATTATTTTGTGCTTTTGTTTTTGGTGCTCACTAAAACTAATGTGGTTAACGTTAAATCATTTTTTTAGTATTGCAAAAATTAGAGGTAGTAAGTAATTTGTTACATAGTGGAGTACTTGTACTTTTGTATAAGGGAGTATATTTGAGAGCTTTTAATTACTATTGCAACTTGGTAAAGACTTTGACATTGTTCTTCTACTTTTAGTGTAGTGTGAACTGGGATCATGTTTAAACCATAGGAAAATATAAAAGTATGAAAACCAGTGGGGATGATATCAGTTGCAAACTTATACAGAAATCACAAATATAAAACCTTAACCTTGTGTATAAAGCCTCTTTGTGTGGTGACTGACAATTTGTCAATGAACCAGACAAAGGCTTTGAATTTAAGACTTTTGTGCAGAAACAATGAAGGCAACATTTGACAAAACTGAAATCTGCATTTAACATTATAAAGAACATTACGTGTCTTAACAGGAGTATTAGTAAGTGTTATTAGTAACTCGTGAAATTATTACTTGCAGCAGTATTAAACTGGTTAAATTTCATGCAGCAATATTCTTATTTTACTTACTGTATTATTATGTTGTGCATGTGTACAAAATACTTATTTACACAGAGATTGTTGCATGGTGTGTGTCTCTGAAAGTTAAATGACTCACTGTTGTCATGGGGAAATCTGCGCAGTGAGACTAGAGGGATTTACTGAACCGTGTAGAGCACACAGACACAACTTAAACTAAGCATTTTTGTTCATTAATTAAACTACACTATAATAAAACCCTGCTGTACTACTGTTTGCATTCTACAAATATGTGCATGATCCATGTTGCGTGTTACAAAAGAAAAGTGGGAAGACAAATAAGAGAAATGGCATTTACAGAGGGGAGTACTCAGACCTGTAACTAACACACACATACAGCGTTTGTGCCACGTTGTTAGGAATAGCAGTGCTATTACAGATACAGACGCACCGAATAAACCAAAATAACACACACTTCTGTCACGTGTGACCCCAAACTTTTGTTATTGCAGACGAAAATCCTTCCTATTCTTGTTTAATATGAACACTGAACATTTGCTGTAATTTATGAACTATCACATTTTTGTGAGCCAACAAACTCTTTTATCGAATGAGCTAGTAACATATTTGATGATACGGAGGATCAATTTACATTTGAATCAACTTTGAATCAGGGAATTCCATATAAGGTGCCACCATGAGAGATATAACAGAGAGCTTCAGTCTGTATAAGAATACTGAAGTAGAGTGAAATAAAGAGTGCATTGTTAGCCATTTTGATGGGAACATCGATAATAAAGGAAGAGATGAATCACAAAGAGAAAGGGAGTGCCACAAAAAGGCTGCTCAAAGGAATATATTCTGGAAAACAGTACTGACGAGGCCTTTTTTTTGTAGACTTTGAGCAGAATAAGTGTGTTCCAGCATTGTAACGCTGAGGTTACAGCACCCAGGGCAGCGACACACTGGAGCCAACAGTGTAGCAGGAAGCACAGAGCCACACAGAGAAATGGAAAGAGAGAAAGTGCTGGTGGTAAGAGACAAAGCTCTGCAGTACAATGCACACACACAGGCTTCCCTCCATCACAGAGTGCTCATTGTACGGCTGTGTTTGAGGTGTTTGTGCTGAAAGACGAACAGGGAAAGGAAAAAAGGGATGGAGGGAGTCACCGTTGTGGACAGAATGGGAGGGTCACTATTCACTGTCATCTCCCTGCTGTTTCTTGTTTGTGTGTGTGCACCACTATATGTGAATGGACTGGACAGAATGAAAGAGGGCGACCATGGTTTGCTGGTTGGACCGAAAGAAATAGATGAGACAAAATGGTGGTTTTGCAGGTAATTTGGTTATAAAACCACTTCATACATTTTAATTTGCACAAGAAAGATTAAGGGATTGTGAAAGTTATTATAATTCTTAGATGGGAGCTGAATGTCTTGATCATATTTAATGATAACCCATCCAATAATCAGCCAGTCCGTGCATAGGCTATTTAATGGATTGATATAAGCTAAGATGAAGCCGATCAAGAAATGCTAATCAGGCATTATCAGTGAAACATAAATAGCTGCTGTATCATGCTCTGTGGCAGTAGATGTTCTCTAAAAAGGATCTAAAAAGGATCAGGATCATGTAATATTTCACAGGATGAAGGGTGAGGTCTATATCCTCTTCAATGTCTCAGATTTTACAGCAATCCATCCAACAGCTGTCAAGACAACTTATCTTTAAACTGACATCGCTGCTCCTAAGGCGAGAACTAAAAAGCGACGTTACAGAGATGAAAACTGAAAACCACAGAAAAAATGATGAAAAGTGATGAAGTAAACTCATTGTGTACTGTGTCTGCGAGCCTGGCCTCCGTCATGCCTCAGAACACACTGGCAGATGGACACCACAGCCTGGAAGTGAAGCTGCATCAGATGTTATCGTATTAATAGACAAATATCACATGTGCGACGTGCCCTACATGATGGTGGTCACACATACATAAACATAAGAGTCCGTCTTGTTATTTAAATTAACACATTAGCGACCCCTGCCACCGCACAGGTAATCATGACTATAAGTGTAATGCTCGTGCATACGTTGAAAACCAACACATGGAATTCATAGCAATACAGTGAAAATGAGTCACATGATGGAACAATAGTTGCTGTGTGTGTGTGTTGAATGTGTGTGTTTGTGTTACCTCAGTGGTGTGATGGTGTGTGGGAGCGATCCGAGCGGGCAAGCCAGTTTCGGTGTCACAAAACCCACACAGATCTCTGTCCAACAAAAGTTACCCTCCTACAAGAAGGGAAGTTGGAGCACTGGCACCCAACAACGGTTTGTCTTTAGTGGCATTTGATTGTGGCATGCTTTTTACTGATGCATGTGTCAGTGTGAACAGATGAATGAAAGAGGCGCGACCAAGGTCAAAGTGGGCGGCGTCCGACACAGTACAGCCTTCCTCTCCGTCTCTGTCTCACACCTCCGCTCTCTCTCACTCTGCTGCCCGCCTTAATTGTGTTTCTGCCAGTCCAGCTTTTATATCTCTGTTTCTCATCTTTAACTTGTTAATTTATTCTCTCTCCTTTTTGTACTTGTTTTCCCCTTCCCTCTCATTTTCAGAACTCTTCTTCCAGAATTTTTACCTCCACTGGGACTATAAACAGCCAAACTCTATTCCAGCAAACACAAGTCATCCAAAGAAATGCCTGAAGCAAACAGGTAGCAGCAGCAGGCACACACTAAAGATTTACTAGGAGACCATATAGGACAGATTTGTAGCTCTTGTTTCATATAGGGGCGACTAATAAAAAATGATTAACACTCCATTAAGGTAATAGCCATGAAAAAAGTTAAAGGTAGGTTAACATACTAATTAACATAAGAAAATGTAAAGTAAAAAAATACGTTTTAAAAATAAACTCTCTTCATCTAGTCTCAAGTTCAACCAAATGTAAACTGTTAATATGGTAACAACAAGGTGGTAAATGTCAACAGATGTTACTCTGCACAGACTACACACAGATATAGGTGTGCTCATACACATAAAGCTCCACACAAACACACACACACACATAGTGCTTTTTTTTGTGCACACTGATGTTAATTTCGCTACTTTGACTTTATTCTCCTCTCATTAGAATCGTGGAAGTGTGAAGATATATGGTCGTCCCAGATGGTCCTTCGGTCTAACTCTTCAAGGTGAGAGACAGATTCCTTTCACACGTGTTTGTTTACAGTTCTTCTCCCTTAGAGAAGAGTTTCTATAGAGTTTCTATGTAACTACATAAATATATTCTTTGCTGTGGAAAGTGTCTTAATGTAGAGAGATGCTGTTGAATGCTTTGGACTAGTCCTTTTTATTGTCATTTAATTTTCTCTTAACTAGTTTGATGATATTATCCTGCATTTATATTGTGTGGATTGTTATTATTTATTGTCTGCTTGTACAGCACTCTGGCAGCACAAACTGTTGTAAATGTGTTATATAAATAAATTTGACCTTGACCTTGACCTTGATAACGACGACCTCCTGAAGTGCAGCAGTGCAGAGTGCGATGATTCTGAGCTTCATATTATCTCTGGCTTAAAGTGGATATTTCAGCTTTAGATGGAGGCAGAAGATCCACTGTGGCGACTCTTAAAGGGAGCAGCAGAAAGAGGAAGATAATCCAAGTCTGTTTCAAAAGGTTTAAACTCATCAACGTCTCTTCTTAAGTGATCATACCCAGTCTGTTTCCTCAAAAGGCTACGGGGCTCCACATAGAGGGTGCTAAAGTAAGCGATGCTGAGACAAAGTGCTGAGCTACCTCAAGTTCATCTCCTTCTGAAGTTAATTACAGGACAAATGGCATCTCATCTCAAGTGCCCTCCAATCAGCCTCTAGCTATAACTGGTATTGTTCTCCAGAATGGCTCCTCGAGGTAAACAAAAATGCTTTAGACGTGGAGCACAATCCTTACACAACAATTCCTGGCATCAGGAAAATAGGGCAAATTATTGGCCTTTGACTTCTTAAGTGTATTATTGTGGAAAGAACAGAAAGAACACAAACTCTGTTTCAAACAGGTGATGTATGCTGTTGTAATAACAAATTTAGTTGCGTATTGTTTTCAACCATGCGAATATATCTCACGTGGGTCGGTTGCCTTAAAATGTCTGGAAGTGAGTAGCTTTAGTGGCGTCACCGTCTGTTAGGTGCCCGTACAAAACAGAGCTGACTCTGATGTTCAGTTCATTAGATGGTTTGACGGAAACTGTATTTTATTTTTTATCATTTCAGTTTTGCAAAAATACGTGAGGGTTGGTGGTCATTTTCTGTTACTGCTGCTAAAAAACACTTAATACAACGGGACTATAGCTGTGGGCAATCAATCAGTGGGTCCCAATGGCAGCTTAGTCTAAGCAGATACAGCGTAATGCTGGATAAAACCACTGACCCTTCACCTAGCAGAAAAAAGCTGCTTAAAGAATGTTAGAAAACTTTAAGCATAAGTCAGTTCTGTTCTTCAGGGTCAGAAATTTTGGAATTATCTGTCAATATGGGGCTCTGCAGGTTCATAAAAGCATGGAATGATAGCAACTGCAGCGCGAGCGCAGAGTGACAGGTCAGGGTAAAGATACTGGACCTCCATTCTTACTCAGTTCTGCAACATTTCACTGTGTAAAGATGTGACTGTATTGATTATTCTAGAAATTCAGTTGCCTGCTTAAACCTACAGATAAATAATAAATAAAAGCATCACCTGGATGTCCTCTATTATTATCATATTTAGATTGTGATGTTGAAAACGACATGTCTTTGTGATGCATCTTGGAAAAACATGACATATTCAGATTAGAAATGGAGACAGAACATGTGAGTGTGTATGTGTGTGCGTGTGCGTGTGTGTGCACGTGAGTCATAAAACAGCATACAGAACTATAGAACGCACAGAGAACGTGTGTGTGTGTGTGCCGGTGCATGGATTTGAAGTGAGCTCTCAACCCAGGTATAATTACATGGAGATGTGCTCAATCTGACTGCATTTATAGGGACCCTGTCACAGTTATTGCCGTCATTGCCATAGTAACCAAAAGGTCTCTTTTTGAATATCATTCTTTTGAAGCTTTCACACAGCCAAAACCGACGTCATCAGATCTCCTTAAAGACGAGTAACAGATCAAAAGTGTGTGTCTGTGCCAGTATACCTGCACGAGAGCATGTAAATTCCTCCCCAGTACTCCCAATTTCAGCATGAGTAGGGTTAAAAGGCAGCGACAACAAGAGAGGCGAGTGGGGGCAGAATGAGGGAAAAACTGCGCTAGAGTGTCGGCTGTTGCTAGGTGGAGCAGGGCTGATGCTTTAAAGCAGGAATGTTTGCAACCTTACTCATAACACACAGAAGATTTCTCAGTTGCGACACTACACAGACTAACACAAGATTTATTAACATACCCTCGTTAAATTTGCAACATCATCATCAAACACTGAGACACACTGTGGCTCTGTGACTGCAGTGTTGAGGTGGGTGCCCACGCAGAGCACAGGGAGGCACACGAAGCCAGAGAGCAAGGTGAGGTTAGGTCAAAGTTAGAATACCGAGAATGGCCATAAAATGCTGGGACGCAGTCATAACAACAGAAAGTAAGTGGTTGGTAAAGTAGATCGAGTGAAGGAAAAGAAACTCAGCAGAGAGGAAGGACGGAGACGGCGTAAATGATTGACTGTAGAGATGGATGATCGCCGACAGTAATGAAAATGACATAAAATCGAGATAACTGAGGAAAGAGGATGTGGAAAAGACAGATACTAGAAAAAACAGCTGAGGTAAAATCACCACTGTGAAACAATAACTGTCAGTTATGTTCAGTCACTGACAGAATAATTACTAACCTACAGCTCTTCATCATGGTCTGCCTTTTCAGTCCAGCTGGCCTCTCGACATCGTACTGGTGTTGAGATCTGATGTTGAAACAGGCAGCACTCTTCACCGTTCGTATGAATGTCTCTATCTAGCAGCAAAAGGCCTATAGCATCATTTACCCTCAGTCTCAGACACTCGCCGACTGAGTCACTCCAGCCCACCAATCTGTTCCTGTGACATCTTCCTAAACAGCTGCTTGACTCATGAGTACATATGAATACGGCTGGAATGTAGATTCAGACACAGAATTCAGCTTTGGACAATGTGGTTAGACAGTGTTTTTGCTTCAATAAATATCCCTTTTTCTATTTTTGGCTATAAAATATGCTATCATAGTATTTCCACCTGGAAGTACTGACTCTGCCAGGCCTTTTGTAATGATGCCTTTTCAAAATGATCAAACCAAATGGTACATTTGTCCAACGTAATTGTCTATTGATTCTGTGATGGATAAGTGAGACTTCATTGAACCACGTGTACATTTATGTTGGTTCTGTGATCCCTAATCTGTGACTTGTTACAAGGTGATTTTGTATTTGAAGTGTTTCATCTGAGAGAATTTAGAGAAGAGTTGAATAGAAAACATGGGAGAAGCAGCTGGGGCTGGACGCAAACAGACTAAAACAGGACAAGGACCTCTTCCTCCCACCATCTCTCTGAGTCATCGCGCTCTCCTCCCACCTTTGTCTCAATGCATGAGGACACGTGCATAAAACTCACGCTGACACTCATGCTGTGCGCAAAATGCATGCGCACGCGCTGCTGTGCATGCTCATGCATACATACGAATGCTCACGCCTGCACAGACATGCGCTCATGCCAACGTGAACATGCACAGGCATCGAGACAAACACACGCGTTTAGTAAAAGCAAAATATGAAGTCGATCGGACGAACAACACCTATACACCTGCTGTAGGCCAAAGGGAGTTCACCATGGCAACAAGAGAGTAGGCAGCAGGTTGCCGTCTCTGATACAGGTATGTTAGCAGATAACACACGTGTGTGTATGTATTCGCACACGTATGAATACATACACACACATACACAACTAGAAGGGCAAAGGCAGCATTAGCACAAAATTCTGTACAGTGAAAGCATTCTTCTTCTTCTTTGTCTGTGTTTGCTCTTTAAAACGGAATTAAAAGACTCTCTCACATGCCACAAAAGTTCTTCTTTGATATCTGCCACACAATGATGGGCATATTTAGTGACAGGACAAATGCAATTTTCAGGCCCAGTGAAGCCACACTGTCACATGCAGTCAAAATATTCTCGAAAATATGCCAAAAATATGATGCGCATTCTGCATGTGTGGGAAGCTATAAGACGAACCTGGAAGCTAAAAATGTCCAATCTCAAAAATGTGTGACAGAGCAATAAAACAGCACAGATAGTACTTCCTGCATGTGACACAGATTTGTATGATAGCGTTTCAAAAGGTGAACGATGTATTCCTGTAATTAGATGCCATCACTGGCAATATGGCGTCAACGTAGTCAAATCTGCAGACACAGCTGCTGTGGGAAAAAAATGACCAATACACAGGTGTTTCTTTCAAGATACCGTAGTGTACAGGAGTAGTCTGTGAGAATTGCTGCAGACATGATGCTGACCGCAGCTCTCTTCTGGCTGACTCGCTTACTTCCTGCAGGCGCATAGGCCATGAGAGCTGTGAAGAGTGTTAAATCATATGTTATTTATGTTTTCTGAAAGGAGCTGTTTTAATCACTTTCATAAGAAAAATGTATTTGCAGCATGCATTTTACAATCTCAACATCTACAGTCATTCTGGTGTACTGCGTGTGTAAATCACTTTCTAGTAAAGGAATACACTTACAGAATACAGAATAGCGCTCGTGCAAAGCATTGGATGACGTTTAATAGCACTGCCATGGCTGTGAGGTAAATGAAAATAGATGTGACCAAGAAGGAACGAAGCATTTTTGCTTCATCTAGTTTTTCTGGGACAAATTAAATGAGTGATTATTTTTATTAAGTATTTGCTTAAATCTGAGGCTATATGAATTTGCAAGATCTGTATAGAAATACAGAGTCACCTTAAAATTACTCCAACATACAACAAACCTTTAGCAAGAAATAATTGTGGCCACATTCCATTTCAGCCTAAGGAGGATGCGTTTTTTAAACTGTTAGCTTTGCTTTAGCAAAGTAAAGAATCAGAATCCTGCTCATAGATATTGATTAAAATGTCTTTGTCAGGAGGAACATCATGTGTTAGTTAAATTGAGTGGCGTGCTACTGTAATGTAGACACAGAAATTGGATATGATGATAGACTGAATCCATTACAACCACTGAATGACTCTGAGACAGCCAGAGAGAATTGGGTCACTGGCTAATTGGGCAGAAACACATCAACCCGCCCTTCACTGCACACACACGTTGGCAAGTACACGCATATTGTACACACTGTTGGCACACATTCAGACCTGCATGAATATATATTTAACAGTCCTGCAGTGTGTTCACTCAGGTTATTACAGCTTCCCAAACACACACATAGATGCAGCGCAAATCATAATAACACCTGAACACAAATGTATGATTATATGCATAGTATGTACAATGGTGAATTAGCATATAATAACTATTTAATCAATTCTACTCACAGTGGGGCAGTCCAGACAAGACCTAGAAGTCTGGCACTCACTCTTTGTTTATAGTCACTAATATTTGTACATAGAAAATGCGTGCACACATTTCTGTGCAGCCGCATTTACAGTAGCGTACATGCAGGTGGCTAAAAATAGGATTTTGCCGACATGATTGCAATTCTGAATAGCAGAGAACGGTTCATCCATGAGTTTCTCTGTTGCAGGGCAGAAAAAAAAGGTGAGGAATAAAAATGTATGGAGAAAGTGTAGAGGAGAGAAATTAGGAAAAAAGGGAGAGAGTGTAAAAGCAAAAAAAGACTTAGCAATAGAAAGGTTATCCATATATACATATACACACAAAATATTATTTTGTTTGATGCCAGCAGCAAGCTTCAAAAGTGGTACGAAATTGCAAAGTGCAAAGGTTTTGCATTTCGCTGTATCATGCTACAGTCAGGACTGAACAAGTAGGAGGAAGGCACAGGCACACACTGACTCCCACTTTTGCCTTGTTGTATTTCCACTCTGAGTGATGAATAGCACTGAGTTTTGCAGAAGCAATACTTTGATCCATCAGATTTCTGAGGATTGGGAGATTATACGGATTGTTAGCTGGAAACACAGTAAAGTGGGGATCACTGAAAATCACTGTGTCAGTGTGTGTCTGTGCTCTCGCTTTGTATGTGGACCTATTCACCACCCTTTCTCTTTATCTACCACATTTTGTCATTTTCTTATCTCACTTTGTACACTTTTTTCCCTGTATTTTTTACTCCACCACCTCTTCCTTCCATGTACAGTGGATGTAATCTATGTAGAATAGCATTATTTAAATATTTACTGTAGGTCTAAGTTAAGTAATGCATAATTTATTATTTAAAGTATTTAAAATTACTGGGAGCACAGTTCATATTCTTTCATCCTCAACAGTGGATGTGTTTAGAAAGAACTGAAAAAAGCAAATAAAAACAAAACATGGTGCACATTAAAATGTCTCAGGTGTGCACAGAAAAAATCCTCACTCTTCAGGTTCTCAGCCATAAAAAACTCGCTTCTAGGTTTTTTAGGCGCACAGAGCACACACCCACTCCGGTTCTTCTAGACTTCTCTAATGTTGCATCTCATCTTCCTTGGTTGGAATAAACGGGAATAAACCACCTGAGGAAAACAGTGCAGCACAAATATGTCTTTATAGTTATTATCCCGTTAGCACCCTGGCTAAATTAACAGCAATACATTTGCTGATTTAGTCTTTGAGAGTTTGTTTGCAGGTGAACAACATGCCAGGGGGTAATAAACCAAAGAGAAGAACGTAGAAGTAGTAAGTCGCTGACACTTCATTTCACGGTATCAGTCTCTGGTGTGAACAGGCCCACTATATGTTTTTCTCCCATCCCAACTACTCAATTATCCATCTTTAAAAGCTCAAAGGCAGAGTTGGGAGTAGCATGATGTGTTTCTCTGCTTCCCATTTATTTATGCACGAGAGACAGAGGGGAAGAGTCAGATGGCGGGCAGAGAGAGAAAGAAGGGATGAGAAATGAGGAGAAGGATAAGGCAGAAAATGAGGCGAGAGGGAGCAAAAGCAAGGGTCAAATAGACAGTGTGGAAAGAAAATGAGAGATCATAATGGAGAAAAGGGGCAGCAGAGAAAGATCTGGATTTTTTTTCTGCATGTCTGGTACAAATTAACAGCAGGAGCTGACAGCACACCCTCGGTGCCAGCGGGACGGCAAAGTGTGTAAATGTGTGTGTGAGAGACAGAGCATGAACGAGGCTGAATTATTCAGAGACAAGCTGGAGCTAGCTGAGTAAACATTAAGTCGACTTAGAGATGCAGCCTCACACACACACACACGCGCACACACACTCCTCCTCTCCCGCTGAACAGGGGAGTCGCACCTCCTCTGGGTCTCACACACAGATGGGACAGAAAATGTGTCACTGGGTCAAACTAAGGAGGCGGCAGCAGCCATCTTGGTACCAGTGAGCCAACTCTCACCTCTATTAACCCTGAAGAAAAGTGGGAGACATTAACATTTTATTTTTCATATTGCTGTTAAAGGGAGTGTTGACAACTTGCCTGATTTGATCAAATGTGAAAAATTGAGGAGCATTTGGGGGGTTGCTATCAAACACGATTTGCTTTAATGCGGAAAGGTTTTGGTGGAATGAATTAAAATTGACAGTCAGTTAAAGAGAGTGGGGAAAACTGACATGAAAATTTAGAAATGAAATTTGAAATTGTATTAAAAGGGCACTGCACAGATGGACGGCATGTGTCCAAGTTTATTAGTCATAGGTTCAAACATCGGAGAAGATTACTCAAATGAATTTGTTTGTGCAGTGTCTTTTACCTGTTTTAACCCTTTGTCTCATAATGCATATGCAGATTAGGCAGAATAACTGGAAGTAAAGGGGCTTTAGAGATGTTTTTCAACATCTAGTCTACAACTAATATGTCTACAACTTAATATGTTGTATCTTCTTTGGTTATTCCATATTCAGACAGAAATGTAAAACAGTCATTGGTGTCTAGTCCATCCTTGAAACACGGAGGGTGCCTTGTCACTGCACAGCACATAAATCCTATTGACCTTGTGTGTTTCAACACATTTAGACACAGTGGATGATATAGGCAAATATTGTTTTTCTGCAGTGTATATCAGTGCAGTTATGCTCTAAAAAGGCATGTTTGTTACGTGTATTTATTCAAAAGAATAGCTTACAGCCGCGTGAGTGCAGCACTTTTAAACAAAACGAATCCGTTTTCCTTTATGCATGAGCGACAGTTCAGCTTGTAGGCTCATTTTGATAAAGAAATATCTTGAAGTTCCAACCAATTATAAGCAAGTTATTTTGCCGTATAAATGAATGCAGACTTTCTTTCTTTTTCATTTCTTTTTCATCAGTATTCCATCCTGTTTATCATTCCTCTTTATTCTTTTTAATTGATTTTCTCTTAATTTTGCATCATTTTAATTCATTCATTGACTTCACAGACCTTGTTTTCACTCCAGACTTTGATTGCCTGGCTCCAGCCATCACAGATTCTTTATTCTGTATTTTTTTTCTCTAAATGTGTCGTTGATTTGCTCTGTTGGTGGAGCAGTGCAACATGGGATGGCTGTCTAACCCCCGTCACCTGACGAGATACGCTGAATGGATGCACCCTGTGGAAATTAATGCCAGGATTATGCAAATCCAAATTGAACTGTGAAGTTAAGAGGCTCGGCCCAGTGACCTCGTCAACTCATACAGGCACATGAACTGACATACAGTATTCGCATGCACACACACACATATTAATGTACACACACATGCAGGAATGGTTATCTGCAAAAACACAATGGAAGAACACACACAGAAAGACCCAACCACAAATCAAATCATTGCTTTTTCTTTGTGTGTGTAAGTGTGTGTGTGTGTGTGTGTGTGTGTGTGTGTGTGTGTGTGCACGTGAGTCATAAAACAGCATACAGAGTGTGTGTGTCCTTCTGTGTGTGCATACACACTCGTGCATCTGTGTGCCTCTCATGCTCGTGTGCATGAGATGAATTATAATTTGGTCATTAGAGCTGTGTTCCAAATTACCACACTCACAAAAACGCAGACACATGTACTCACAGGGCCTGTGTTTTCCAGCTGTGACTGTTAAATCTGTGTGCAGTCTCCAACAAAGAAGAAAGTGGCTTATTTATCTCAAAGCATTTAACGAGGGAGCATTAAGGGAAAGGGGTACATACATTTTAGGCATTACAATCCTTGCGTCCACAACGCAGTCGAGTTGCATTTCACTTTCTGCAGACCAAACTAAAAGCAGAGGGAGCCCAAAGCGAAGAAAAGCCACCTAGAACTGCAACACTGAGCAACGACACATGAAATATTTCAGTTTTACTCCAGAGAAGTAGGACATGACCATCATCTGTTTCAGGAAGTTGTGAACGAAAGATGACCTCTAATGATTCATAGAATACTGAGGAATAAAAATCTAAGTTAAAGATCTGATATGTGGAGCGTGAATTTTTCCATCTCTTCATGTTCATGTTCTAAAGTAACTCTATTTTCTCTCACACACACACGTGCACGTCCCATCATATTTAAGCTTATGTGCACATGAGCACGCTCTGCCAGATTTTAAATGTAATGGTTGGCATTAGCTCAGCGCTCCCCAGACACTTCTTTGGAAAAGGGCTGCAGTTACTAATTGTGTTTGTGTAAATGTGTGTGTACGCACACAGGCCTTCACAGACAGGCAGACAGCAGTCGGCGTGGGTGTCACGTGGGAGACGGAGAGGAAAACAGCGAGCAAAAATGGAGAGAGAGGTGGCAGAGACGGAGACAATAAGGGGTTACAGACAGACAGGCAGAGAAACAGGAAGTAAGAGCTGAGAAGAACAAATGTTAAGTCACAGAAGTCAAGACGTAATCGAGAGAGACAGAGCGGCTGGTGCAGTGTGAAAGTGAGAGAGTCTGTGTTCTGTCAGCAGCAGCTTGGTACTACCCAAGACCAAGTGAGACAGTTAAATAATAGTATCCAAGTGTAGGAACTGCAGGGGTGAATGAGGAAGCGTTTCAGCCTTTGAGTAACGAATTTGCCTTTGCTAACTTTGAAGTGTGTTTAAAACCTGTATTCACTTGTTCCTATGTCAACCCCAACATACAGCAACATGCAGAGAAGCTCTGTCTTCTGCCTCTCCGTCATTACTCCACCTCCCCCCACTGCTTCCGTTTACCCTTCAGTGACACAGTGATCGTATCCTCTCTCAGTGTAATGTGATGTAACTCAATGCGGGTCAGTGATACACAGGGAAACGCTCTACCCCGCTCCTAAGCTAGTCGGTCACTGATACTGTCGTGAGTGTGGTGCTCGGGGTGGGTTTGTGTGGCAGTAGATGTATCCATGTGTAGGATGTTTGCCAACCCCCCCACCACTGGTCATGCATTGTGCAGATACTGTCTTAACACACTCCCTGACCTCTGCTATGCTTATAATAATGATGCTGATAATGGCAGCCTTCCAGTCCTCTGACATTTGTAGATGACTGGGGCGAGAACAAAATGAATTAATTATGTCAACAAAACCAACATGTCCTTGTCTCTGTGGTTCACAGGATACACAGGCTTTTTGTGCATGCAAGGACCCTCTGCGGAGGAGAAATGACGGAGTTGGATGATGCATTTCTCTATTAAGACATTGCACTTAATGGAAGGTCGATTATTCAATACATGCATTTTCAATAACATGTTTTTTTCTGGGCTAGGAGCAACTAGCTTCAGCCTATGGAGATTAGCCAGCATCATGATGACCTTGACTAGAACAGACGGTCATCAACACCAAACGTCCTTTGAACAGTCATAGTCTGGTTTTCTTCACATATATATAGCAGATAAGAAATTTAAACATGGGCCAACCACTTTGAAACTGTGAATTTTGGGATGCCTCATCACATATATTATTTCATTTTTGATCTAAACATCTGCTTTGGCAAACATTTGGAGTATATTGTGACACTAAGTGATATAAAAACAGGGACAGCATCCAGTCCTCCAGCATTAGTTGCAGCCAGTTAATGCGGCTCCTGTAAAGACATGAAATGTATTTTTGTGTATGTGGTCAGGAGCTTTACTTAAGGAAAACTGAATCTGTATCAACCCTTCAATAATCAAAAATCTGTACTGTGTTGTTTCACTGCTGACTCTGAAAGGCTGAGGAAGACTAGCCAAAGGAGAGGATACCGAACTAAACTGACAGGAAAAGTAAAGATGACTGGAGGCAGATGAAAAGAAAGACAAATGAGAAAGTGTATGTTTCTCTTATAGGCATGATCTACTGAGGACAGTAAAATTACACAAGTGTCCTCCCCATTGTTTATTGAGTGACAGGAAATTACTTGTAAATAAATAATAAATACAATTTATTCTGTTTCACTGGAAGTAACGATTGACTCCAACTGATCCATGTGAAAGCGAAACGAAAAAGCCATTTGGTCATTTGTGAATTATGTTGTGTGCTGTGGGTGCCTGTTGCAGGCTCGCTCAGAGTCACACACTGTTTCATCCCAGACAAGAATTCAATTGTAATGAATGAGAGGTGAACAGACTGCCGTGACTCTCTGTTCCAAAAGTCATTCTGATGACAAATAAAGTGCTACAGCAAACGAAATACGCACAACACAAAACCCTTAAACCCATTTGGTCTGGACAAAATAATGAAAAAACAACATATCTTATGAACTCTTCTTAACCCACCTTACAGCTCACCCAGCGGGACAAAGAGAGGGTAAAGGATTCAAGAAAACCCACTGGAGAGTGTCTTTTGTTAACCCATGTAGGCAGGACGCCGTGGGAGCTCATTAGGGAAAGGGCTTTGTTTTGTTTTGTTTTTCCTTCTTGAATATTTCCATCAA
>JAUMTR010000015.1:6511884-6528310 GCA_032270685.1 Microctenopoma stevenorrisi
TTATGTCACTGAATGAGAGTAAATGAATTTGGAACACAGAATGACTTTGTAACCGGAAGTCGGAAGTGGACCCGGTACCGGATCCGTCGGGTGTAACAGGTTAAATGAATATCTTATACTTAAAGATCTTGCTGATATGGTTCATAAAGTTCTGGTGGAGAAAAGGTAGTGAGGGTGAGTCACACATGCAGGAATTACAATACGAGGAGGAGAGATGAGAGGAGGGAGCGTTTGGAGGAGAAAAAAGGAGAGCAGAGGAAGGTGAGTTTAAGTGTAACGTTGTTGTGTTGCCGTGTGACCAGGCGAACCCTCAGGAGGGTCTCAGGGTTGTATAGAATTCCTAATGAGGGAGAGGCTAAAAAAACAAGAGCCCGAGCTTCTCCTGGGAATAGGGCAAAGCTCATATCAGTTATCCTGATCTCCATCCGTGCTTCATTCTCCCCCTCATGCTTCTGCAAAATCTGGAGGGAGCACAAGCGCAATCAACAGGCACACAGGAGCGTTGGAGATATCTCCAGATCAGAAAAGTGAGGAAAAACAAGCTGCACGTTCAAACTGAAAGACAATAGTTCAGCGGGAGGTCAGGCGCACGCACACACACACACACGCGCACACACTCGCCACCCTGACCATTCCAGACAATGCCAGAGCGTGGGGCCAGCGCTCCATTCAATAATAGTTCAAATTGGAGGAAATGGGTTCTGAAATTACATTTTCAAAGGTTCTCGTTTTAAGTGCACGACTGCAGATCTACATTCATTTCCTGTGGGATTCGGTCAAGCGTCACATCAATCAAACATCACACATCTTACAGCAATTCACAGCCTGTAATGAGCCAAACAGGACGTATCTGATGAGCAAATGTTTTCGTATCCAGTGGAGGGGGAGCCTGTTAGCCACCTGATCCGATGTTGGGTACGTTTACAGGAGCCCTCCTGAGCAGGCGTGTGTGGTCTGCAGCACTTCAGAAACTCGATTATTGTATTAAATCTATAAAATCTGTCATAGATATTCAGGGTGCACACTGATAGTTTATTATATTTGTCGAATTACTGACGCACACATACAGCCACTAGGAATTAGACTACATGCTTAATAATGTTTATTTTGTTTGTGTGACGTTGGAGGGGCCCACCCAAGCCCTGGAGGACTGCGTCACATTGCTGCCATCTAGTGTTTAAAACTGAGGAGAGATTGTTTTTGAAGGTTTTTCTCGGGTAGGGTGGGGGAAGGTTCAAGGGAGGAAAAGGAAGAAAGCAGCAGCTGCAAACAGACCTAAGGACAGGGGTGTTTGATCTGGGAATATGGACAAAATATTCTGCAGAAGAGCAAAGTTAAACTGTAATAGCTATTATTAAATCAGGAAGGAATGTGTTTGGTGGCACAGACAAACAAAGTACAGAGTTGTTTAAGTGGTGAAACACTTCGTGGACAATATGAAATTGTTTATGAATTAATTTGTCCAGTGAATATTCCCTCTCTATTTGAACTAAGTCATTGTGCCACAAGTCGGCAGACGTCTGAATATGTCCAATGTGTTTTGTGTGATTATTTACAGCTCTGCAAAAACATTTTTTATTACAAACAAATCTTTTTCATCTTATTTTACTTTTACATCTTTCATAGTATAATGAATCTTTGTCTGGTTCGTGGTTTCCTCTGCTGAAAGAAATTAAACTCCAGAATATCATTTATAGCACAAAGCAACACAATGGACTGTAATATATGAGGCGCCAGTCACCTCGTCTATCTCTCTTACTAACTTAGATTAGGTGCAGAGTGAAGCTCTGCTGCCCAGAATACTCAAAAACCCAGAAATTATCCATGAATATTATTTTGCCTGTGATTGATCTTTGCCAGAGCTAATAAATAATTTAAAAATAGAGCATGTGTAAAAATTGCCATACTTCTAGCCTGCAGTAAAATAGTTTAATGGACCTGTGATTGTGTAAAATGAGAGAAGTTAACAGAGTTTTGTGTTTATCATAACTTTCCATTTCCAGCTATGTATTTGTGCATTGTTAAAGCATACAACAGAGGACTACAAGGTAAACATTTAGGGCAAATACCAGAACAAGCACAAAGAATAAATGCCACTATCATTTATAGTAGTGTATTGTCCAGAGGGTGAATTACATCTAAATGAAATGTCGTGATGTGCAGTCGCCTACGTGTGAAAATGAGAGGGTTATGTTTTGTCAGATGGCGTATACGATGCTGTGTATGACAGGAGTCAGCCTGCAGGAGTCAGCTGTGGTGATTCCGGGTCAGTGGGTTCAGGCAGGAGTTCAGTTTCTGCTGGATTTAAACCATGCAGAGACCTGGTGTAATCTCTGTGGCCCAGAAAGACTACTGATATCTCTATTTCCTCTGGGTGCACACACATGAATACACAAACAGATACACACAGTCACACAAAACTGCAGACTACAGAGACACGTTTACATTCATATGGCACTCACATGAAAAGGGAAAACTGTGAAATGTCTCTAAGATGGTGGAATACAAACAAATTCATGACCTCGTGCCTTAGGCACACAAACACAAACCAGTGTCTTTAAGCACAAAATTGTGCAATCAGCGCAAACAGACACGTCCTCTTCACGAACAGAAACATTGTCAGAGCTGAACCAGTAAACAGCAAAACGTCAGAGTGCACTGTCACTTAGCAGCTCACTCCACAGTCTGTGGTAAGGAGCATTCAGTTACCTTTGCTGAAGAGGGGCCTCGTGCTCAGCAGTGCCCCTATGTGGTCATTTGGGTGTATTGTATGTCATCTAATCTGTAAATGAAAGTATGACTGCGGGCTGCGCAGGGAGTGACATAAATGTCTGTTTAATCAGGGAACAAAAGAAGCAGTCATGCACTTATCTTAAACAAGCGCCGACACACTTTGACGTTTTATCTGCAGGCACAGAACATTTAGTTCATGTCAGTAAAAATATTTCATTCACACGTACTAAGCTCTGTACCGAAACGTGTAAATTCCTCTTTTGACACATCAGCTGCAACTGTCATCAATGACATAGCAGTTGGTAAACTGTCCTTTCCTGGTTCCACCGCAGCTGTACAAGCGCACCACCTCCACCACTCTCTCAATGATGTTGCTTTCAGGTACTACGGGAAATTCGGAAACATTTTTCTAATGCAAATATTGAGACAGAACTGCAGATTAATGTGACCAATTGCAACATGTTTTATTTACATCACATAAAAGACACAACTGACTTGTACTTAGAAATAAAAAAATGACTTTCTATCCTGTTATTGTTTGCAACTGTTTCAATTTCTATAGAGCAAAGTTTTTTTCCACATAACTGTGCCCACACATGCAAACAAGCTAATGATTCACATTCACACAGATTTACAGCTTTTCCACAGATACACCTAAACATATACATGACAATAGGTGAAGAGGCAGCATTTTAAAACTGACTTTCCAAATTTTAAAAGGAATTAAATAATGAAAAACATTTGTGAGGCCCAGGGGACACACTTCACGCTTTTTAATCCTAAATGTAAAGAGGACATTTGTTTGTTTACCAGAGAGCTCCCAAGCGTCTCAGGCTTTCCGTGCTGCACCTGAAGGCAGCGCCATGTACAGTTGCAGGAGATGCTTGCAGCCGCAGCCCGGTTCGTAACAGAGAACAATGTGCGGGAAGAACACGGCTGAGTCTCTTTACACAGAGTGACTGATCATGGCCGGTCCACGCAGCCGTTCACGAGACCTCGCTGGCGGCACAGACACTGCGCGAACGCCCCGCAAAGAAGAACCGCAAGGAGCAAGCGAGGATGCGACGGGGTCGCTGCGGGACCTGCCGCGATGGATGCGGCTTTACTTCTATGGGATGCACGGCGTGACTCTGGATGTCCTGCTCTCCTCGTTCCACGGGGTTTTAAATGATCGGGACCCTAAACTGGTGGGGTTTTCCTCCCCGTATCTCTGCGTCATGCATTCATTGACCCACTTCGCGCTGGAGAAGGTCTACTCACAGAAAAGCTGTTTCCGAGGTCGGCCTGTGGTGTTTAATTTTGTTTTCTACCCGTCTGTCTTCATCGGACTGCAGATCCTCATCGGGAACATCAACACTTTGACGGAGCAGGTGAGGGTGGTGTCAGGGACGCAGCTGGCGGTGCACTACATCCTGGCTCTCTACTACGCCCAGGTGTTTCACAGAGGGCTGTCAAGCCTGCAGTATCATCCCTCCTGCTCCCCCGACTCGCAGAGAAAACCCAGGCCAAACCAGGGACCCGTTCACAGCCTCTCTGACGTTGTGCGCTTTTTGTTTTTCGGGATGCATGGATTCCTGGACGAGGTGCTTTTCACAGCCATGTTCAACCTGGTGGAGAAGTCGGACAGGACCCTCAGCGGCCACACGTCTCTGTGGTCTTTCCTGATGTACGGGAGCTGCAGCTTTGTGGTGGAAAAGCTCTACCTTCACCTGCACTTCAGCAGAGGCTGGGGCACGTGGCGGAGGCTCCCCATCTACATCTGCTTCATCTACACCTGGGAATTCTCCTGGGGGCTGGTGCTGAGGCAGTTTGGCGCGTGCTCCTGGGACTATTCCCATTATCCTCATAACTTCATGGGACTGATCACCATCCTCTACCTGCCCGGATGGGTCTGCCTCAGTCTATATCAGGACGTGCTGTCCAATGTCCTCCTGAGGATCAAGTGCACCAAAGATGTAAATGAATTGAGCAGGGAGAGCGCAGAAGTCAATGTGCAGATGGAGTCAAACAAAAAAATACTTTAAAAGTTTTTTTTTATATTTACTTCTTAATTTAGAGGTCCTAAATATCATAAGAGAGTAAATGTTTGTCTCTACTTAGTTGTAAGACATTCAAGGGGACAAACCGCATCATGTGGGACCAACTCAAAACACTGTTTCATGAACTACAGCCCAAGATTAGAATTTTCAAATCAAACTAAGTGTTTAAGATCCTTAATTTGGTTTTAAACACGAGGAAACAGCAGAATTTATGTTTTAACATTTGTGCATTTAACTTTTTTTCTGCAATTTGAAATCGAATGAACTGGGATATGGACGATTGTTACCAGTATTCACAAAAGACACGTTCAAGCTGTCGACTCTGCCATGTCTGATATCTCCAGTGGGTCCAAAAACACAACACAGGAATGTGTCAATGTTTACCTGACCAGTTTAAATTCAGTTAACCTGCACTGCCATTTTTATCAGTCTGGTGTTATTAACCAAGTTTTTAGGACTTGTCAAATATAAATATTCTATTTTCTAAAGACTGCTATTGGTGCACTTTCCATTTACACATTACATGCAATGTGGCAGATCTAGATCATTTATTGGCATGCTGTAACTCTAGCTTATTCTGTATATGCATGCACGCGAAGAATGACATTTTTAAACATTCTTCTTACACCCAGAAGTCAGTATTTTCAAGACACTGTATGCATTTATACCATCTTTCATACAAATAGTTCTTATACGTTCATATTTAGCTTAGCATGACCCCTAAGTGAGCATGGCAAATATTAAAAAGGAACCCAGTAAGATGTGTAGCATGAGCAGCCTTGAAGATTTAACTGTGAATCTTTGATAAAGTGAACCAAACCTTACATTGTTGACGTGCCTTTCTGTGGACACTGAGTCTGCGGCACTACGGCTACGTTCACATTACAAGTGGCCTGAATCGTTTACTTAGATTAGATTTTCACCAGATCGGATTTTTTTTTCCCACATCACATCTGTTCCACTTTCATATGTGGCCCTGGATTAATTTCACATCTCATGTCTGACAATGCAGCCGTCAACAGGATGGTCCGATCAGATTTCATGTGATTAGTTTTTTTTTTTCTTTCTGTTACCATCAGTCAGTGCCTGCTCCTCAAAGGCCTGTAAAACTAAACACAGAAAAGAAGTAATAACAGGCATGTGGGTGAATAAAGATCTGATTACATTTTATATTTTGGTACCTGTTCAAGCCAAACAGAAAAGATCACATTTGTTAACATTATAGTAAAATGATTTAGCATCTCAACCTGACATTATGGGCTTTGGTAAACTATTTTAAAATGTATGGTTTGGATCAGGGATCTTTCTGAGCAAACCAAGCTTGCACTTTGACCAAATAAATGAATGTTAGCAAACGTCTTAGCTCTATACAAGTTACATTGTTATGTTAACCATCGTTTGGAGTTGGTTTGTAAAATGGATTTACCAGCAGTTATATTTGATTCACTCCCACAGTAGCATTTTTTAAAAAGTCAATGCTGGAATCAGTCCTGTCATGAAGCTGTACGTGTTATTTAATTTTTGTATTGTAGGGACATATTCATGTGTGCTTTTGTTTGTTTTGTTTGTTCTACTTGGCAGCTATACTGAGGTCGTTTAACATTTGCGTTTTCTGAACCACAGCCACATGACTGAGTGGCTTAGACCTTTTCAAATCTTTAAGATTTTCTATGGCCGAATAACTGTATTTAAAATCACTGTAACTTTGTGTTGTGTTACTTACCAATGGAAATAGACCAAAAATGCTTTTAGAAAAGGTGTGAAAGGTTGTAAAAAAATATCTGACGTGCAATAGCATGTGCTTTACTACTTATAATTTTTAATAAATCTAAAATGTTACGTTATTATGACTGGGAGTTCTTCATTTTATTACTTTAGTGCAACATTCTGTACAGTTCTGACAAAGCATGCAAGCAAGCCTTTACAAATAGGGTGTGTCTAACAATGAATTTTTTCCTGCCTTCCATTTATTTGCAAGGTGTTTCAATTCAGTTTAAACACTCACTATCAGAGGGCACCAAGGAAAAAGCCTGTAACATATTCCCTTTCTGATTCATTCCAGTCATTTGGCTTGTGAATAGTTAGCAGAGGTTTTTTCTGCATTTACATTTGCCCAGATACACTTATCTTATCTAACGCATGCAAGCAAAGGTCCACCTCTAAAGCAAAGTCCAACAGAGCACAGAACAGAATATATGACAGATCTGAACAGTTTTATATCCATAAGTTGAACACACATGTGCCACTTCCTTTTATACTCAAAAACAGTTTGTCTTATCTCTTTAGCTTCTCTGTATTGTGATAAATTACACAAATAAAAGACAAAGAGCTCTCAGTGCATACCTTTTAGTCTCTTTTTTCTGTTACAGTTTTTGTATGTAGTAGTGCATATTGTGATAACAGTTATTACTAACCCCACACATAACTGATATAAAAACTGACTGAACAATAATAAACAATTAATGACAAATCCTTTATTTAAAAAACACTTTATTAAACTGGGATGCAAAATAAAAATCAACAGTATGGCAACACAATTCCACAGCTAATCACTGTGACGCAAGCAAATTCACACTTTCAGACACACTCAGCACCAAGGGAAGAGTGAATACACTAATGACTTATAGTCATAGCTCCACAATGGGAACACCACTAACACACTAACTCAGCACGCTAACTCTTTAAAGACTCATTAGCTCTCTCAAACGCAAGAACTGCATTGAACTGTTGTGTGCAAATTGAGAATGGTATCACACAGATTAAAAAAAGGAAGTAATATGCAACTACATGTTTACTTTACTGAAATGTTACATTATCATTACAACGTTTTATACGTTCATAACGTAACATTGCTAATTAATTCATAAACCTCTACTAATCAATCTGCTGTTTGCTTGCTAACAAGGTGTCAATGTCAGCAGAGGGACTGTTGCAGTTTAGCTTTTTAAATTCATTGTAAGGGTTTTAGAGCACATCTACGCACTTCACATTTGTGTGTCTTCCTGCTCTTACAACACCAACAGCAAGCAGCTAGTTTCAGCAAAAATCAAACAGAAATACACTGCACTCGACTCGCTGGAGACAACTGCTAGCTGTTCAAAGGCAACCTGGCGCACGTTTCCACATAAGGTTGCACTTTATGAAGAAAAGGTTTAAGGTCCTCCACACCTGCACAGGTTCATTCACTTTAAACAACACTGTTTCACACACTTTTCATTTATTTACATATACAGGCAAATCACACACAAATGTCCACTGTGAATATTATTCACAGTGGACTATCTGACTATCTGACATTTGCAGACACAACACACTAGCCTTTGGCAACATTATGCAACATGATATCTGCTTCGCAGAACGAGTATGAGGCATTTTAATCTTCCTAAGACATTAAACTATGATAAAAACCACATTCAGTGGTAGAAGAGAATGTATCTGTGATAAGAGGCAATGGTATGAACATTAAAAAGAAGAGAGCTGTAAAAAGGCCCCACTTTGAGTAAGGTTGCATTGTGGTCTGTTTCTGTGCTGCAGCTGAGCCAATCTGCCTGTATTTAAATCACAGGCAATGCAAATGAAGCTGTGAAGCAAATATGCAAAAAGGCCCTTTGATTATCTGGGTTAGGGTTAGAAATTCCAGGGCCTTGGCTAGTTCTCTGTTGGTCCTGGGGCTGCAGTTCAGCCCTTTGTAGCACTGACAGGTAAACATCCTGTTCAGTGTCTTGAGGTCTGCAAACGTGGGTCTTCCAAGAACAAGGTAGCGTTTTTGAACATAAACAACCCTGAAATTTTTAGGGTTCAGGTGGAGGTAGTGACTGGCGTTGTAGTTTTTGCGGACACAGCGGCCATTCCCTTGGCACAGGAAGTTGCTGCAGAGCTAAGCTGATGCAGTGAGATTGATGATGTAAGGGTTGATAGTGGAGAAGAGGTAGGACGAGAGAGATTCACAAGAGGTCTGAGGAGGAAAGGAAACCAAATAGAAAACTAATTAACTAATTCTAGCTGTATTGAACATGTGAATCTGAAGTACATATCAGTGCATGGAGAATTTCATGAAGTGAAGAAGAAGCAGACGAGTTAGACAGATACACAAAAACAAAATAATTTTAAAATAAAATAATAGATAATAATGTACATAATGGTATACTAACTGTAAAAGTTAGCTTTACATGGTGAGGTCTGTAGATTGTAAACAGCCAATGAAATTTACTGTCATCTGATCCTGGCTCTCTTGCCTCGGATAAGCTAATATTATGGCAGTGCCAACCAGCACAATCCATCAGCAGGTATTATCAGTCAGTCCCATAAATAAGCAGGCTCCGGTATTATCTAATTGAAACTCTTTGTCTGTGTTAATGGACATGGACTTCCTGCCATCACTACTCTGTCATGTCTTTCAGCAGTCCGGTAGAGGTCTGTGGTGTGATGTTACCCGGTCATCATAGTCAGCACTGGCCCCCCACAGCACTGAACCAGACGCTCCCACTGCTGCACTCTCCCCAATGGTCCTAACCAGGTCTCCCTGAGCACAAATGATCAAACGTGTTCTATAATGTTTCTGAACATGAGACAAATGGTCATGTATGCATATACGGAGTGCCTGTGTTTCCATTGTTTACATTTACTGTAGGTATAAATACACACACTGTGAATAACGAATACACACTAAGGTGAGGGTTACCACCTGAGCAGGATGTTGTTACATCAAAGAAACCAAACGCCTGGAGGTTGAAAACACCTCACTGCAGAGGTGAAGAAGTAACCTAAGATGTATCTGATCTAGTTGACGAGTTGCTCCAAAAGATGCACTCTGTTTGAATTGTGGATTTAAATATTGATGTGCCTTCGCATAATTAGGTCAAAAACCCATGCTGCATAATACATTTGTGATTTGAATGACTCTTATTTACCTGGCTGAGAAGCGTCTGTTCTGATCAACAAAGACGGGGCGAGTGTAAACATACACAGGTGCACAGACACTCTGCTTGTGCGTGGCAGATACTCTCAAAGCTTCGTGGACACGATTTCTCACCATAAGTGCAGCTCTGGGATTATCTGCTAGAGACGCCTGAAACAGTAGCAGAATGCAGGAAATGAATGACCATCAACAGTCCATAATAAAAATGAGGGATTATGAAGCAAGCCAATGGTACTAACTAACCTGCAGGTAGACAGATGGGTAGAGGGCGGTGCTGAACTCCCACAGCCAGAACAGTTCATCATTCTGCCTCCTCACCTCCTTAGAGCACTGGCCTGTGTAGTCTGGTTTCAACCAGTCATAGTTAGTCATAGCAGTTAGGAAACATGTAGAAACCCCACAGATAGTTGGGTCTCATACTTCTGCCCATAGCCAACATCCCTGACATGAAATGTCGGCCTGCAACCTAGAAACAGACGGCTTCGTATCAATACTTATTAGATGCACAAATAACCAAATAATTATTTGATCAATCTTCTTAGACATTCCTGACCTGAAACTGTTGTTTGGCGTTTTCTGTGGCCTGCTGTACTGTGAGGGAGTGGTTTCTCTGCATAACGTGTTTTACTGATAGAGTCTGATAGATTTTCTTAGCTCCCCAGTTTCTGTCCCATAGGGGGAGCCATTCTTCCCAGTCTATCACAGCCAAAAAGGAGAGCGTGCCTATGACTGTTGGGTATGCAAAAAATAATTTACCTTCACAAACCTGGATGGAATGTAGTAGTCAATATCTGCTCTGGCCTTGTTCATACTGAATTTCAGGTTACTTCTCTGTGGGATGCCGCCATAGAACAGTTTTCTACTAGTGAGGTTTATATGTGGGTAAAGACCTAGTCGGTTTTTATAGAACAGTGACAGGAACTGTCCAGGGATCTGCAGCAGAAACATAATAGAACATCTTTAATGAAATTAAAATGTGAATCAAACCTCCTGCTGACAACATTCAAGTATTTGTCCCTTTACCTTAGCAGGTGTAGCCACGCCTTTGAAAGGTGAGGTGTCCAATGAGATGTTATATTTGTTACACACCAGATCAGGGATGTTCCAACTAACAATAAAAGGCTGGTTCTCAAACAATGGATGTGTGGTGTGACGGAGAGATGGAGGTGGAGGGTGTCTAGAGTGGTGAAACCTTGTTTCTCCTGAAGGAGATGATGAGATATTCGATACAAGGATAGTAAAAGGTTTGGAAGGAGGTGGTAGTGGTGTTATAGTAATTAAGGGTGAAGGTAGCTTGTTTGACAGAGATTGAGGTAGAGAAGATGACAAAGCATTTGGAACTAAACTTGAGGCAGATGAGAACAAAGATTGAGGTTTAGAATGCCTACTAGCTTGAAGGGGAACCTTTTCAGAAGAAACCGGGTACAGAGGCATTGTTGACAGAGGAGACTGAAGATATTTGTGCAAGGGGGATGAAACAGCTTTGAGGGACAGAGTAAGCTGTTTGCAGGCGTGTGAAATGTGTTTTACCAATGGCAGAGGAACTTGAGACTCGGGGTGACAGAAGACTGCATTAGGATTCAGAGAGAGCCTGCTGGACTGAAGGGTGTTTGTAGCAGCTATGGCTGAGGTTATGAGAACATCTCTAGGAGATGTTTGACTGAAGTGTGGTACTGACACTGTAGAAGTGGATAACATCCGATTAGCAGGAGTTTTAATGAAGTGTTTTGCCGAAGAAACTTGGATCATAGTAGTAGTAACAGAAGCGTTATCTGGGAACTGGGAACCAGCAGAGGATGATTTTAGCACCGCCACTGGTTGACTTGTCTGTGTCACCAGCAAGAGAGGTTGTGGTTTTTAGTGTTCTCGGGTCAGCTAATGCAAGAGCAGGCAAGAGAGAAGTGGTTAAAATAGTTAAGAACAAGAGTGGCAAAGGAGGAAGGACTGACTGTGTGAATGAGACAAACAGCAGCAAAGAGCTTCTGTTCTTCTGTGTGTCTGAAACCATCTTTTTACCTGATTGAAAAGATACAAACAAAAACTAACTTGTTAGAGCTCATACATAGATGTTTGGTGCATACAAAGAAAGCACAAAACTAACTACTGTTCCTTATTAATTCAGTAACATTGCAGTATAAGATTGATGAGATGCATCAAAGGTGAAATCTAATAATACTAAAGCCTAAAAGAAGGTACTTAAGTAGTATTAACATGTGGCATGAATCTTGCAAAATGACCTTTCCTATCTGGGCATTCCCAAATAAAAATGAAACCACAGTGACAAATAAAAACACACACATACCTAAAGATTGTATAAAAAAGAGAGAATACCTTGACATGTCTTCAGCAGAACCAGAACCACCTCGCCATAGGATGCATTGATTTGTTGACTGGAGCACAATAAGAGAAGATGTCCTTAAAAATGGTACTAAAAGGAAAGACAGACAAGGAAAAGACTGAAAGGGAGGAGACATACGGTGGGCTCCCAGTTGTTTGTCTCAGGATAACATCTTTTCCTTGTGTGCCAAGTTTGAGTTGGGTTGAGTTGAGAGGAGGAAGGCACACCTGGGTGTGAGGTTATGGAACGTGCACTGGCTTCACAGTGTATTGAACCCTGCAGAGAATCGGTATATAGAGTCCAGGCTGTTTTTTTCAATGGTAGTTTTACTTGGGCATGTCCTCTGGGAGGACATTTTTAAGACAACACTGGGTTTTTTTAAATCAAACTGAAATTGATCCCTAAAGATCAGATCTGATCCAGGATTACGTGTTTGGATGCTAACTTTATCAAGTAAGCCTTGTGCAAAAACCCTCACGGGCTGAAAGTGATGGACAAATTGTTTTATATGCTAGGTGCTGTCAGTCAGAAGCTGAAGTTCTTACTTTCCCCATCCCTTACAGTTAGGAGACAGGAAAGTCTGACACCATGGTGGCAAAGGGAGTTGTACACTGATGGTATTAATAACAACACTTCTTGTAATTGCATCTTACTAACAGGGTGAAGTTTGCAGACAACAACTAAAATACAATTAATTATAGGACTTCTATACCCATGTTAGAAGTTACTGCAAAGTGTCTGACGTATTTTTGTTACATGTGTTTATGAGTCCCGTCAGGTACATGTAATGCCAAATGGTGGTGGTTATGTCACAAGTTAGTGCCATTAGAAAAAACTGTGGAACAGACACTTACCCCACATGTTGTTTTTTAGAAGGGTGAAAAGTGTGTGTTCGTCAGTTTAAATAATTAGAAAAGGTTTCTTCCCATGAACCTGAGAGTATCCAATGTGTTCTGTGTTATTGACTTGCAATGTAACTCAGTAAGGGGGTTTATTTAATTTCTTTATGACAAGAGAACAATGAATCCATAGACAGGTGTGATAGAAAAGTGTCATTATCAGGACATGACAGAAGATTTTACAGTAAGTTCAGACACAAAGGTGAACGTTTCCTCATATCAAGTTACCTGATGGTACAACAAAACTAAAATAAAGACATACACATTCTGCACTCTATTACAAGACAGATTAGATTAGATTCCATTAGATTAGATTAGATTAGATTAGATTAGATTAGATTAGATTAGATTAGATTAGATTAGATATGATTAGATTAGATTATATTAGATAAAATAAGATTTTTGGTGGTTAATACTCTTTTCCTCCTGGATTGGACTGTTGATTAACCTAAATATTTTAGGACAAAATCTAAAATATGTTTTTTTATGTACCAATGCAAAGATTATATTTTATTGCACCTTCAGCGTGTAGACATGGTGCAAGTTGTTATTCTAAACTCACATACTCACAGAGATTCTAAGAAGATAAAAGCTCTGAGTCTGTGTATGCAAATGCTTTACAGTGACAATGCAGCACTGTGGGCTCCGTTGTTGAGAAAATCCCTTGGAAAATCCCTTTGATAATTGCTTCAGAAGACAGTCAATAACTGTGAAGTCATCCCTCTTTACTGTGATACTTTTATGCTCATGTAGCTTTGAGCAGAATAGCAGGTGTTAAGTGTAATTTGATACTGAGTGCACCACTCAGTATAAGCAAGTGTGATGCTGCCATCTAGTGGATAAGATGTACAGCTCAACAAATTCTGTAAAAAGCTATGATTGTTTTGAACCAGTCAATTTATATAAAGAGGAGAACATAATTTATTAAAACTACCATAATATATAAACACACATGTTACAATAATAATAGCCTATGGTGTAATTTATTTCTGGGTTTGTGAACATTTAACAAATAAAAAGAAGAAGCTTAATCAGATCAATGCGGTTTGCTCATTACTCCTTCTCCTTACCCCAAGTCTCAGCTACTGTTATGTAAATTAATAGAAAAATATGTTACCACACCTTGTAGAGTTTATTAGAAATCTATTTAATTAATTGCTTTTTGGCTATTTGTAAAAATTGCCAAACATCATTTGGTTTTAACTTTTGAGGATGTGAAATTCTCTGTGAGAATTCTTGCTTTGTAAACTAAATTTCTTTAAAGTTTTGAGCAGTTGTGCGGACAAAGCAAGACATTTCATGACGTCAATGTCAATTTTATGTCAACTTGAACAGAGGTCCTATAACAGACATTATCATACATTTCTGATATTTAATAAGATTATCTATTTAATTCTTGATCACACAGGAACAGTGCCTGTTTGAATGTATTTCTGTTGAGGTGAACCCTGTGTGATATTTCCATTTCCATATTACCATCCACATGGTCGAACATGCTGAAAAGGGTGTCTAACTATATTAAATATTCATACAGAGGCCTGAGGGATGTCTTTCTCCAGAATTCTAAATATAATATTCATGTTGTCCTCCTCTCATTCTATCATAGTTTTCTTGTGTTGTAAAAAATGGGTCAAATTATTGTTTGGGTAATCCCAGCACGAGTATTCATCAAATAACCTTTACAAACACATACAGGCATATTTAAACATGCCTGTTCGACTAATGGTCACATCTCACACATTCTTCTTTTCGCAGTTTATTTTATATAATTATAATTATTATATTTTATTATATTTTGACTATACTTTTTCAAAAGAACGATACTTAAAAATACATATAAATATACATATAAATTCAGAAACAGAGCTGTATTTTTACATACTGTAGGTAGTTCCTGAAAAATATGCTTATATTGAATTGGGTGTTCACAGGACAGCTTTTCATATTAATTTTTTCATGACCTCTTCCCAAAAAGATTTATTGTGCTACATCGCCATACGCAGTGAATACTATGATCCTGTTTTTATGCCTCAGAACAAACTGTCTTCCATTGTTATGGAATGTTAGGAATTCCTTCAATGTGTTTAATTTCTAATGAGACATCTCAGGTAAATTGGACCAAAATGTTATGAAACGTAAGCACCTCTGCTTAAACTTTGGCTGGTTGGTAAATATAAAATTTCCCAGATCCTGTGAATGCCCATGTTTTTAACATTGCATTTGCTGTTCCTGGTTTGAAAACTTTATTTTCCCGCCTCCCACATTCTTGTAGGCAACAGTATCTGTTCTGAAGTAAGTACATACCAAGCAGTGTAGTGTCATTGATTGTCTGACAAAAAATGTCTACAGCGCTCTCAATACGCAAACAGATGCGGAATTTACTTCCTTACTGACCTAACCTCATACCTATGCTGCGACACACTTTGGAAAATGTGGGTTTCATGCACGGGACAGAAAGTGTCTACAACAAAAATTTTAGAAACCATGATCATGAACCAAAAGGAACTGAAGCCATAGAAGTTCTCGTTTATTCACAGTAAAGTGAGTAAGGCTGTTCAGCTGACTGGCATTAGGGGTTTTATACCATATTAATAAACAGTGGCACAGTCATTGTTACAGTTAACCAGCTAATGCCATCAGAAACACAAGAGAAGTTCCCAGTGACTATAATATAATATTAGATTCAGGATGCGTCACTTCTAACACCTCACTAAACCAAGGCTAGGTGGAGCAGTGCAGAGTATCCTGAGGGTTTTCTTTGACTGTCGCTCAGGTTTTTCAAGTTCTACAAGACTCTGTGGAAGAGCAAGGAAAAACCTAAACCAGGTGGAAATATATGAAAATACGTGTAAAAGAACATTTTCAGGACAGGTTTTTGCTTAAATTAAGGTTTTCATACTCATCTAAGGTTGACATGGCGATTTGATTAAAAAATTATTAATTCCAATAAATAAAATTTTGTTTCCACAGCAAAGTGTAAATGATATTTTTCTGTCTGAAATGTAATATCAGATTTTCTATGAATTGTGTAGCAAATACAGTGTGGGTTTAATTTTTTACAAGCTTTAAAATATTAAAACTTTGTATTCGACACAAGTTCTCCGTGTGTGTGTGTGTGTCAAATCTTCATCAATATGATCAAATAGAATGAATGCAGTGTTTACTTAAAGTGATAAAGATGACAAACTTTCTCTGCTCTCACACTGACCTGCCAGAGAGGATAAATGACCTGTGCACTCTCTCACACACGTAGTATGACTACATTCACATGAACATGAGCATGTGTGAAGCCTGTGATCAGAATAAAGCACTGAAAATGAAAATGTTTTCTACAAGACCAAGAAACTGACATTTGCTGTGACAGCATGAAATAATCAGAATCAGAATCAGCTTTATTCGCCAAGTATGTTGCACATACAAGCAATTTGATTAGGTCTTTTGTAGCTTTCCAGGACAGTACAGATAGAAAAACAATACAATAAATTAAAGGCAAATTACA